>CM029595.1:60555896-60710874 GCA_017311375.1 Mytilus coruscus
TAGGAAACACTTAAATAACACACAAATCACAGTTTAAAATGACAACAATTTAACAGTTTACAAGTACATGCATCATAAAATCAAATCCTACTTAACAATCTGATCAATGAGTTTATTTTCTGAAAATAAGAGATGTTTTGGCATAGAAAGCATCGCTTTTTGATTGACATATTTAATTCATAAAAAGTACATTTATATACATTAAATTTTGCTATTTTGTATTTTAGCCGGAAAAAACGTACAGTGAACCTATCTTTTCGTTTGATATTCTCAAAACATTTTCTAAAAGCTATCTTTTCATATTTTATTTTACAATTCTACCGTTTAGTTTATCTTCTACTCACATAATGATGTTTTTTCTGTATAATCCATACAAAATGTGTCATTTTGTCACAACCTGTAGCTCGAGAAAATTCTCGGTGACCTATTATTTTTATTATATTTTTGAACATATATCAATATATACTATGTTTTGGCAAAGTATGAACAAATTCTATCATTTCTAATTTATTCTCCCATACCACCTTAAGTTTAACATTTGGCATGTGTCATCACCCATTAATGTTATAAATCAAATATATCCTCGCCTTTCGTGAACTAAATACGTTAATTTGTAAAAGGCAGGCTATACAACTGAAATTATAATAACAAAAAACATCAAGAAAACTGAATACAATTAAAAGCAGATAAAAAACAGGAACTAAAGGTTGACAAAAAAAAACCAAAAAAAACATACCAAATTATTCTAAGACTATTCAAATTATCATGTTTGTAGAGAAATAAGTACATTTAAATGCAATTGATGCCTGCAGTAGTCTCATTCTAATTATTCTATTCAGTTTTTATATTTTAATTCTAAAAGCATGATGAGTTTTTCTAGTCTTGTCCTGGTATTATAAATTATAGGCTGTATATTTGTGATCTGCTGACAAAGCCATTTATTTTGAAAAGTTGATCAGTTTTCAGAAGATGTAAGATGAAACATTGTGATAGCGTTCCCTACCTATAAAATATATCATCTGTATTAATTATATCACATTTTACCCTGCATATATGTATATAAAACTTTTTATGCCCCCGCCGTAGCCTCAACCAAATGTTATGAAACTTATACACAATGCTTATAACCACAAAACACAGATTAAGTTTGAATTTTGGTGGTGTCACTTTAACCGCTCGAGTTATGCCCTTTATAAATGGAAAAATTGCTTAATTTTTAGTTTCCATTCTCTAACTTTAGTTTGCCTCAACCAAATGTTATGAAACTTATACACAATGCTTATTGTCATATAACACAGATCAATTATGAATTTTGGTGGTGTCATTTTTACTGTTCTAGAGTTATGCCCCTTTACAAATTAAAAAGTTGCTGAATTTTTCATTTCTGTTTTCTAATTTTAGTTTGCCTTAACCAAATGTACTGAAACCTAAACACAATGCTTATATCCACATAACACAGATCAAGTTTGAATTTTGGTGGCATCACTGTTCTAGAGTTATGCCCCTTTACAAATTGAAAAATTGCTGAATTTTTCGTTTATGTTCTGTTACTTAAGTTTGCCTCAACCAAATGTTATGAAACTAATACAAAATGCTTATTACCACAAAACTCAAATTAGGAACAAATTTGGGTAGCATCACTTTTACTGTTCTTGATTTATGTTCCTTTATAACATTTTATGCAAGCGGGGGCTTCAATGTGTCCCATGGACACATTCCCCATTTATTTACAATGTTAAAAGAACATAGGTACACCTAATAGTTATTTGACATTTTGTGAAACCTGTATGGTAGAGGAAAAAACAGGTGGCATATTTCAGGAAAAAAAGTAATTACAATCAATTTGCATATGACCAAAGAAGGCAAAAGGTTTGAACAATTGACTTTTGTATAATGTATGTGGCAGTGTTTAACATAGTGGAAATAATGAAATAACTAACCATAACTCTGTAGAATAGAGATGTGATTATACATTCAAGGTGCGCATCCATGATTTTTGAAAGGGGGTGTTATTGCAGAAAATGCTTTATATAAAATATTTGTATTTTTAACGATTTTGTGCAAAAAAATAATATATTTTATCAAAGGGGGGCTTGAACCTCTATGCTTCTCCTGAAACCAACACTGCATTCCCAAAAGATTTTATTATCAAAGAATTTAAGAAACTTTTCCTGTTAAAGTTAATCACTGATTAGAAAAACTGGGAAATCTAACATTTCTTCATAAATTCACACTTGCTTTCTTACTCAATCTAGTTTTTAGGCTTTTGTATACTGTAAATTCAGAAATTATTGTGAGGTTTTTATTAATGCGAATATTGCGACTGAATGAGTATCGCAATAATAAAAACTCGCATTCTTATATCTGATACATATAACTGTATGTACATTTCTCTGAAATCGCAATAATTAATCTCGCATTTTAGTCCATTCTTCAAAATTCGCAATAATAAATGCACGCAATAATTTCTGAATTTACAGTATATATTTTGAAGCAAGGGTTATATACACTTAAGGTTATGTTCTCTGAATATGTTAAAAAGTATAGTTCACACTGGACTAAGCTTTGCCCTATTAAGTATTCTTACTGCCAAAATTATTCTCTTTTAGAAGAGGTTTTTTTTTTTCTGTGTTGATTTTTCTCATAACTTATCAGAAACACTCAAATACACAAAAAAAAAAACCACATCAAATATTCAAGTGATGAACTACCAATTTTTTGTTTTGTTTAAAGGAAACTACCCTCTTCATTTTCACATGTGTCATGACACGGATGATGAGAATTATTCTAATCCACCATATCTGAGGAAGAATTCCATCCATCATTCCTTTGCTAGATGTATTACAATACATGGATCACATGGTGTTACGGTAAGTCACTAGAAATACGGTAATTATAGTACAGTTTATTTTATATGGTTTATTGAAATTGTGAAATTAAAGAGATGAAGTATTAGATGGATTAAAGTTAAATAATGAAAAGCCTCATGGGAACATTTAATCAATGTTAGCTTTATGAATAACCTTTCCAGAGGATTATTCAATTTAAAATCAATGGTAAAAGGATGCAGAAATCAAAGACTGACGGAATACTCTGCCATGTATGAAAACAACACTGGTAGAATGAAAACAGCAATCAAAAGTTGATAATACAACGACAACAATGTTGCCAAAAAAAAAAAAAAACGAGCAAACAACAGTTCACGAAACACTGCACATAAACAAATGAATAAGCAATGCCAAAAATAACTATTTATAAATTCATGAACAACATTTTCTTGTGTGATTATATGACATATTTAGAGAAGTCCTTTTCTCCTGTTCTATTGTCAAAAACAAAGAACAACATGATTCACAGCAGAATGATTCAACCATTCATTTGTTTACTGTTTTGAAAATAGGTATTCCCAAGAAGTAAGTATTCTTTTCTTTTGTTGATGGTCGCATGTTGATATGTATTCCATATTATTCTGTAGTACCAGTATTTCAAATGTTTTTGTTGATTCTTTATTTGCTTTCATATTTAACCTATTCCTGTGCCTTACTTGTCTTAATATGTTTTATATTTTATTTTCTGTAGCTAGAGGATAATGTTTGCATCGACCATTTAGGACATGGCATTTTCCTGGAAGATGGAGGAGAAAAGAGAACAGTTATTGATGGTAATCTGGTGGCTCTCACACGTAAAGGCAAACTTATACATACAGATGCGTAAGTGTTTCTAGAAATGACATAACATTTATATAAAATTAAATAACTGATATAGAGAGGATGTAACTCATGTTTCTTTAAATTTATACCAAAAGATACTGTGAATTTAGACCTAAGAATACAGGTTAGGTGATCCCCACTTGTAGTTTTATTTTCAGAACTATCTCCTCAAACTTTATTTAAGAATTCTTTCGTCTATTTTTTTTCCAGTCACATACTTAAGTCTCCTTTATAAACTTTATTAAAACATTTTGCACTAACTATACCCTGAAAACTAGCTCCGTGACACGAAAACTCAGTTAAAATTTATCAATTGGAAATAGGACACAATCTTTTAAAAAATTAACATATCACATGATTATTCTGGTATCTAAATATCTAACACCGCAAAAATATGCTGCTAGTGAGTTGAGACACAGACATATTGTATCAGTCAATCAATTTGTGATGGTGACTAAAACGTATCTACTTCAGTTGTATTTCTTCATTATTTTGTTGGAGCAGTTTTTGTGCCAGGAGCACATCCCTGTTAATGGAGTCTGTATAATGTAAATTCAGTATTATTTTGAGGTTTTTATTGATGCCAATATTGCGTCTGAAGGAGTATAGCAATAACAAGAAACTCACAATATGATATTTTATACATATATCTTTATGCAGCTTTTCCTGAAATCGCAATAATTTATCTTGCATTTTTTCCATGTTTCAAAAATCGCAATAATAAATGCACACAATAATTTCTGAATTCACAGTAAAAATGATATTTTCAGTAATTTTGGCTATTAAATAAGTTTTATAAATAATGAGTCAACAGTAAAAATGCTTTTTTCTATGTTTATCTTTATATAGTTACAGACGGAAAATGTAAATATGGCAAGTACAACTTATACTTCAAATTCCGAATAGACAGAATAATGAAATTTATCCCAATAAGACTATCTATCCTAACTAAACTATAATGAAGTTTATTTATTTATGTATCAATAAAATATGCCTTCGTTTGCTTTATATTATCAGAAAGCCATCATCATATTGGATAACAAATCCAAAAACTATACTCCGTAACAATGTTGCTGCTGGATCAGAGGTTAGTTTAACGTACAATAACAAACAACCGAATATCACTTAAGTTCATCAAAATATTATTACCTTGAAATGAGATGAACACAGTTATTAAAATGTATATGTGAAAAGTAAACAACAATAACAGAAAAAATTTATCTTCATGAAAAATAAATATCCATTTTTTTTCATCAAGTCATATTTTCGAAATTGAAATAATTTTTGAGTTATCAAAATACATCTTCATTTATATATGATGGGTTTCCTCTGTTTAAGTTGTTTATAGCTTTAAAGCTTAAAAGTCTTTATACATATTTAATGTTGAGATTGATCTTTCTTCTCTGATCGTACAGTTTTCATGTTGTTTATGAGTTGTCGCACTCATATGAAAATCATGGTATTTTTCTTCTGTCTACTTGTTAATAATGTTTTCCAATCATTGTCTAAATAATGTCTCATTCTTTTATTATCTTGTTGACTTTCAACATTGAGGATTTCTTATAACAGAGGTTTAATACACTTCAAGTCTTTGCTTTAACAAAATATAACCATCAACATTATTTCGACAGCACACAGGAATTTGGATTATCTATCCTAATGAACCAACAGGACCATCAAAAGGGTTGGGGTTTATGGTTTATGATGAAGCCAGGCACACTAAAATAACGGAGATGAATAATAATGCAGTACATTCTTCTCGTGATGTAAGTACATTCAGCTTTCACTTGAATGTTTATTGAAATTGCTACTCTAGTTCAATCTAGGGGCCTCATTGGACAAGGGTCTAAGTAGTTCAGTCAACACTAAGGTTGTGAGTTCGAACCCCACACGTGTGGGTGCTCCCGACTCCAATCTTATTTGACTAGGATTGTCAATTTTCCTACCGAAGGTCTGTGATTTTCTCCAGGCACTCTGGCTTCCTCCACCAATGAAAACTGACCGCCACCAAATAGCACAGCAATGCTGAAAGTGGTGTTAAACACCAATCAATCAATCAATCAATCTAGAACTATCTGCATAAATATAAGATTTATCCAAAATATGCACACAAAGTTGCCATACCTTTTTGAGATTTCACAATCAAGTTATGTATGATGATAAGTACACTGTGTATCTTTCTAGTTTCTGAGATCAACCAGTCATTCAGGGGAGGAACAGTTTTCTTTGACAAATTAATTTCTTCTGAATTGTTTCCCTTAAGAAGATAATAATGAAAAAATCACAAGAATTAATTCAAATAAATTATGACCCATATAATTTGGTACATATTTGAAAGAATAAATCAAACACAATGATGTAAATTTCATTTTTGTCTTTCTATTTCGTTGAAATTAGGTAATTGATGTACTCACCTCAGCTTATTTATAAATAGAAATAAACAAGAATGAAGAAACAAAATTTTATCTTGAAAATACAACTAGTTGAAAGTATTTGAAGCTTTTTGCTTTTTTATTTTAGGGTTTATTCATCGACGGCAGAATAATTGCAGAAAATGGTGAGCTTATAGTCAAAGGTACAAATGTTTATTACCCTAGAACCATGCCAACAGATCCTTCCAACCCCTTGTCAGAAGATGATCCAGTATACATTGTTAAACAAACATGTAAGTTGCAGTAAATGAAAATCATTCAATTTTTATGCCCCACCTAGGAGCAATATGTTTTTTGATCTGTGCGTCCGTTCATTTGTCCTCCTCTGTCCATTGTTCATTCTTCCGTCTGTCCCCCTTCAGGTTAGTTTTAGGTCAAGGTAGTTTTTGATGAAGTTGAAGTCCAATCAATTTTAAACTTAGTACACATGTTCCCTATGATATGATCTTTCTAATTTTAATGCCAAATTAGAATTTTTACCGTAATTTCACGGTCACCGAACATAGAAAATGATAGTGCGAGAAGGGCGTCTGTGTACTATGGACACATTCTTGTTCTTATTATTTGGTATATGTAATTAGGGTATTAATAGAAATAAAGAAGGACTTTAAATTATATAAGGGTGCCTTGGTGGCTTAGTGGTCTAAGAAGTTGAGCTACTGTATCACTAGCCTGTCAACACTGAGATTGTGAGTTCAAATTCTGCATGTGACAGGTGCATTCAACTCTAATCTTAATTGACTAGGATTGTCAGTTTTCCTACTGAAGGTCGGTGGTTCTCTCCGGGCACTTCAGCTTCCTCCACCAATAAAAACTGACAGCCATGAAATAGCACAATATAGTGCTGAAAGTGGCTTTAAACAATTAATCTATCAATTGATCAATAAATTATATAATATCATTAAAAAATAGATAAACAAATAATATGTAAATTGATAAAAGATTTATTTTCCAACAATATTCATATTCTGTAAACTTAGAAATTACTGCATGCATTTATTATTGCGATTTTTGAAGAATGAACAAGAATAGGAGATTAATTATTGCGATTTCAGGAAAATCTGCATACAGACACATATGCATCAAATTCAGAATGCAAGTTCTTCTTATTGCGATACTCACCCAGTCGTATTATTTGCATTAATAAAAACCTTCCAATTATCATTTCAGTCAATTTAAGAAATCACATCTCCAGACAGAGTTTTGTCTTACTGTTGTTTTTGAAGACACATATTTACGCCTATATTCTTAATTCTTGTTAAGTGGTAATAATAAAAAGCTAGTTGATATTTTAGCAATTATGATAAAATAACTTAGTATCTAGTAAGTTCAGACACTCGTTCACTGGAACTATTCTCCAAGGATGGTAGAGAAACAATTCCAATCGTTCTTCATAACCCTGTTGAAGTATGAAGATTTTCTAAGATTTCTTAATTCAATTTGATCTAGACTATTTAACGGCGACAATAAGATTTAGTCAACTACTAAAGAAAGATGAGTAAATTAATTTCGTTTTTACATTATACATATTTAGTTTCTATTCATTTTGATATTTAGGTTGGAAGAACAGATTCAACTCATGGGTTAGAGGTGGTTTGATTATAATGCAACAATACTCGTAAGTTAACTGAGTTCTTAACCAAAATGTATATCCTATGCTGATAAGTCATAATTTCAACTGTTCAATTGCTTTGTTTTTTTTTACAGAATTTTTTGTTCCTAAAATATTGATACTTTAGTTAGTCTTTCCTTTCAACCCAGAGAACCCTGAAAGAAAATAATTGGACTAACCTCCGACGCAAGATTTGCTTATTGAACGAAAAAAATCTGTAAAGCTGACTTTGATAAGAGTAATATGAAAAGGTTTTTTTATGATCAAAAGACAGTATCGACAGCAAAATTTTCAAATATTTGTGTTTTATTTTTCATATTTTACTGATAAAAGCACTTATTTTTTTTGCAGCTAACATTAAGGTACAGTCTTGGGCTAAAGTTCTTTTGACATCAGTAACTTTGTCAAATCTTCAAAGAATTTTATGGAACTTATGCAGAAGCTTTTTTTGTTATGATAAAGGGATACTGTCTGAATAGAAAATTTAACAATATGTTTTTCATTCTGTGTTTTACTGATAAGTGGACTTAGTGTTTTCGCAGATTACTTTTACATACAGTCTGGGATTACATTTTTGTAGTAATCAATAACTTTGTTAAATATTCATGAAATAGCAACTAAAGAGAAATTTTAATTTCTTTTATACTTCTGTTTCACTGATAAATGGACTTAGTTATTGACCTTCAAAGTTTCAATTTACCACGGACAGTAGCAATCATGGTCACACAGGGTCATGTTGACCCCTTTACATATTTAAAAATTGAAAATGTTTCAAGTGTCAAAGTCAAGAATATAACATATACGAGATTATCGTAAGAAAGGTATCAAATGTTGTTAATCAAATCACATATTTCTTGGTGGTGGTGGTCGATGATGATGATAATTGATAATGATGATGATGATTTTCTTCTGAAATGTTTTAGAAAAATTAGAACTTAATTTCAGTATTTGATTCTTCAGGACTGCGTCATTTGCATTTTAACTTATCTTTCATCATATTTTTTGCTGGTAATTTATTATCTTAATATTGTTAAAACAAGATGATTATTTTCCTAGGTCAGCAGACAGTGCTTCAGGTCTGACGTTTGCAACGTAAGTAAAATTTATTCTATAATATAGATAATGTTGTTTTGTAGCATCAAGGAAACGTTACGTAATAAATTTCTCTTATAATTTAGGTCCAAAATACAATTGTTTCCATCACAATTTTTCTAAAACTGTTTTCAAACATATGTGTTATGCTTGATACGAAAGTATCCAATGATTTGTTTTAATGATTTATTAGAAACCAAATGCTTCTTGTAAATATTTTTATAGTTATTACTTTTTTCCTCAGAACTTTATCCTTCTTGTGAAATAGGGACTACAAGCTACAAGTTCTATCCAATTATAAGGTAGAGAGACAGTGTTCAACAGAGCATCTGTTTGGCAATCAACTGGGATTTGTTGCGTTTTTTGTAAATTGGTATAATCTTAACCCAAATAATTTAGTCCCTCCCAATAATCAATCCTCCTACTTGCTAAGGCCTGAATTCCTTACACGATAAAAACTCTTCATGAATCCTGTATTATGATTGGTGCCCTGTAGAAGATGTGACCAACCATCAATCAGCTCAAATTTATCGAGATAGGTAAATCCAGAGCTAATTCTGAATGATTGATTGAAGATTTTTAATTGTCTATGCATTCAGGTGTTAATATAGTAATCATAGATCAGCGGAATATACCAAATTATTTGGGTTAGTATAACCTGAGAGTTTATGTTTATGTTTGCCAAGGGAAATAAATAACTTTCGTATAAATGATTTTAATTCAAGGGGAGATAGTTTGATTGGATATAACTGCAAATTCATTCAATTTTTCTCTATTCTGAAAAAGCAAGAAAAAAGAGAGGATTTTTTATTTCTTGAAAGTAATGGAATTGAATAATGTTCTTTCAAAACTAGAATTTCTTTTTATAATTGTTTGTATTTGCCAAAGAATAAATTATATATTTATCTGCATATATATATACAGATTTATTAAATTTAAAAAGATATTTCCTAAAATTAAATATAACTTTCTTGTGAATAAATTTAGAATTTCCGTCCATCTTAGGAAATGTGATAAAAAATAGAATTAGATAGACTTATTAAAATTTGGGATAATGATCTTTGAATATAGGTTTTTGTTATATCAATTGACTGAACCTTTATTTCAGCTCTACCCCACAAGTACAAATTATAGAGAATAGTGTGTTTATGGGAGAAACCGATAATATTGGTAAAAAAACAGAAGTTTGGGATAACAGTATAAGGAGACTGCGTGATTACCCACGATCACTTGTTCTGCCATGGGATCCGTAAGTACCAGAAATACTAAATGCCAAATATAAGTTATCACTTGTCTTTATCTCAAGGTAGATCTGACTAACAAAAAAATTGGAATAACATGAATTTTGAAATATTGGGGGTATGTTTATTAAATGGAACAGACATTTTGTTTTGATGTAGAATGAATCTTGAAATAAATAAGTTTAAGATAAGGAGAGTCACTATGTTACTATTTGTATACAATATATATTTAATTTATAAGGAGATCAAATTGGCAAATGCTGCAATAAATAAAATGATTTTATTTATGTAGTGTTCAATATACAATCAAATTACTCATCAGGATTTCCCTAATTAATTTGTAATTTAGAAGATGTGGTATGAGTGCCAATGAGACAACTCTCCATCCAAGTCACAATGTATAAAAAGTAACAATTATAAGTCAAAGTTACAGCCTTCAACAGGGAGCCTTGGCTCACTATGAACATCAAGCTATAAATGGCCCCAAAATGACTAGTGTCAAACATTTAAACAGGAAAACCAGTGGTCTAATCTATATAAAAAACGAGAGAAGAGAAACACCTATGAACCACACCAACAAATGACAACCAATGAACAACAGGCGCCTGACTCAGGTCAGGTGCATAAAGACTGTTAGCATAAGCATGCCTGGGTATCTTCTAACCCTTTATCTCTGATAAGATGAGCATAAGAAAGCTGTGACAGTTCATGTTATATCAAAAGGGAGAAACAAAGAGAAAGGTTTTATTAAAAATCTACTGTACAGACTTGTTTTCCCTTTGTATTAAACAACCAGAGAAAAAGATGCATTTACGGTCCAAATCATTTCTGGACAAACAAAAGTATTAGTTTTGTAGTCTAAAATCCCTTGATGTCTATGTTCTTTATGATACATGACCTGTATGTTCCAGGAATAAGACAAAGTAAAGGCATTTGATTTTTCCCTAGCTAAACTAGAATATTGATAAAAATACAAAAAAATACACAGTTGGGAACATCGAGAGGAGGTTTGGACATGTATTCAGTGTAGTGACTGTCCATCTCCTGCCTTTTTAAACATATCTAATGGGACAACAGTTCCTTTAACCTATTCCACTTTTCTTTATATACTTAAGCATTATTTGTCGCAACTTAATTTGACACTAGTGGCTACTCTGGTCATAGCTTTCGAAGAGGTGGCGCTACCTTTGCCTTGCAATGTGGAATTTCATCTGACCTCATCCAGTGACTGGAAAAGTGAGGCATACAAATGTTAGTTACCTAGACGTCCTTTTCTCATTAACAGCAAGTCAAGAAAGCTTTTGTATCAGCCCTGAGTCAATAGCTTGCAGGAACCATATTTACTACTTTTACACAGGTTTGGGATTAATTTGGAGTACCACAGTTTTTCAACTTAATTTTGCTTTCTTTGTAAATATTTTTATTGCTAATTGATATGCAGAGAAAATATTAAACTGTGATTCTTTCTCCAAAATCTGTGTTTGTTTAGTTTATACATTGTACCTATATACAAGAACCAGTTGGCATGTGTCATGGCCCCTTTACTTAACTCTGATTAGTCTAAATCAGGTTCCTTTATCTGCACTGTAACTCTTCAGCATTTGATTTGGGCACCAAAGGGATAGCCACCTGGTTATTGGTACCACTGGCCTTATTCATCAACAGCAATATAAAGGGAGGATCCTGGCAGGAAAACTTTTGTGGATAAATAGCTCAATTAAACCAGTAAAAGACATTTAGAGTACAATAGACTGTCATTTACATTAACATGTGTATACTAAATTGTTCTAGAAAGACCAGTTAGAATACATTTCAAAAAGACAACTGTATATGCACTTTCTAGTTCACCTGGCCCAAAGGGCCAAGTGAGCTTTTCTCATCACATGGCGTTCGTCGTCCGTGGTCATTAACTTTTACAAAAATCTTCCCCTCTGAAACTACTTGGCCAAAGTTAATCAAACTTAGCCACAATCAACATTGGGGTATTTAGTTTAAAAAATGTGTCCCATGACCCCGCCTGCCAACCAAGATGGCTGACATGGCTAAAAATAGAACAAAAGGGTTAAAATGCAGTTTTGGCTTATATCTCTGAAACTAAAGCATTTAGAGAAAATCTGACACGAGGCAAAAATATTTTACAGGTTAAGATCTATCTGCCTTGTAATTTTTCAGACAAATAAGACGCCCAGTTTTTGTGTTGCTGCCCCTGAATTGGTAATTTTAAGGAAATTTGGAAGTTTTTGGTTATTATCTTTAATATTATTATAGATAGAGATAAACTGTAAGCAGATTAAATTTTCAGCAAAGTATGATCTACAAATAAGTCAACATGACCAAAATTGTCAATTGACCCCTTAAGGAGTTATTGCCCTTTATAGTCAATTTTTTGAACAATTTTTCATACATTTTTGTAATCTTTTACAAAAATCTTCTCTGAAACTGCAGAGACAAATTTAACCAAACTTGGCCACAATCATCATTAGGGTTTCTAGTTAAAAAAATGTATCCTTTGCCCCCGTCTGCTAACCAACATGGCTAACATGGCTTAAAATAGAACATAGGGGTAAAATGCAGTTTTTGGCTTATATCTCTGAAACTAAAGCATTAAGAGCAATCTGAATGGGGTAAAAGTGTTCATCAGGTTTAGATCCCTCTGCACTGAAATTTTCAGATGAATCAGACACCCATTTGTTGGGATGCTGCCCCTGAAATGGTAATTTTTAGGAAATTTTGCAGTTTTTGGTTATCTTGAATATTATTATTGATAGAGATAAACTGTAAACACCAATGATGTTCAGCAAAGTAAGATCTACAAATAAGTCTGTATGACCAAAATTGTCAATTGACCCCTTAAGGAGTTATTACCCTTTATAGTCAATTTTTAACAATTTTTCGTAAATTTTTGTAATCTTTTACAAAAATCTTCTTCTCTGAAACTACTGAGACAAATTTGACTAAACTTGGCCACAATCATCATTAGGGTATCTAGTTTAAAAATTGTGTCCGATGACCCACCAACCAACATGGCTGAAAATAGAACATAGGGGTAAAATGCAGTTTTTGGCTGATTTCTCTGAAACTAAAGCATTTAGAGCAAATCTGACTAGGATAAAAATGTTCATCAGGTTAAGATCTATCTGCTCTGAAATTTTCAGACAACCAGTTGGTGGGTTGCTGCCCCTGAATTGGTAATTTTTAGGAAATTTTGCAGTTTTTGGTTATTGTCTTAAATATTATTAAAAGATAGAGATAATCTGTCAACAGCAATAAGAGGGTAGTAATGGGGGTACCTTCATGATGAATAACGGTAAAAATTCTTGCCAAATGACGTTAACGGTAATTTTGGTGCATGACGATAAAATGTACACTTTCTTTTAGACGATAAAAAAATTGATTGATTTTGACGCATTACGTTAATTTTTTTCCAAAAATGACGCTAACAATAATAATTTGAGACCTCTGACGAATCACGGTAAAATTTTAACCAATTTGATGTGACGGTAGCCGAAAATGACCGTTTGATGCCTGACAGTAAAGGGCATTACTACCCTTCAATAATGTTCAGCAAATTACAATCTACAAAGAGGACAAGATACCAAAATTGTCAATTGACCTCTTAAGAAGTTATAGCCTTTATAGTCAATTTTTAACAATTTTTCTTAAATTTTGTAATCTTTTACAAAAATCTTCTCCACTTAATCTACTGGGCCAAATAGAATTAAACTTAGCCACAAATTTCCAAAGGGTATCTTGATAGAAAAACGTATCTGATGACCCTGCCATCCAACCAACATGGCCGCCATGGCTGAAAATAGAACACAGAGGTTTACTGTAGAAGTCGATGGGGAAAATTGTAAAAAACAATTTCAAATGGCCACAACTTGAAAACTAATTTAAATAATGATAAGGGGTCTTCAGTAACTATTGTAAAATTGAGAATGGAAATGGGGAATGTGTCAAAGAGACAATAACCCGACCAAAGAGCGGAAAACAGCCGAAGGCCACCAATGGGTTTTCAATACAGCAAGAAAATCATGCACCCCGAGGCGTGCTTCAGCTGGCCTTGAAACAAAAATGTGTACTAGTTCAGTGATAATTGACATCATACTAAACTCCAAAATATATAAAAGAAACTAAAATTTAAAAATCATACAAGACTAACAAAGGCCAGAGGCTCCTGACTTGGGACAGGCGCAAAAATGCGGCGGGGTTAAACATGTTTTTTGAGATCTCAACCCTCCCCTATACCTCTAGCCAATGTAGAAAAAACAAACACACAGCAATACGCACAGTAAAACTCAGTTCAAAAGAAGTCTGAGTCTGATGTCAGAATAGGTAACAAAAGAATTTAAACAAAAATGACAATGATACATAAATTAACAAAGGACTACTAGCAGTTACTGACATGCCAGCTCCTGACCTCAATTAAACTGATTGAAAGATTATGTCTCATCATATGAATATCAAGCACAATCCCTCCCGTTAGGGGTTTAGTATCATACCATCATAAAATATATGAGAAGAACATAACCCGTATCATTCCAACAACTGGTTTTAGAATAAATGTGTTTATTTCCAATGCAAAGACCCTATAAGTGAATCAATATTAAAGCCAAAATATGCCATCTTTAATGACCTGACAACAGTATTGTAACTATATCCCTTCTTAATAAGTCTGTTTAAAGGTTTTGTTAGCTTTTGAGGTGAATGCCGACATTTTTGTGCTTTGTAAAGAATACTACCATAAAAGATTGGATGTGAAATACCTGAACGTATAAGATGTCTGCATGTTGATTTATATTTACGAATGATGTCTTTGTACTGATGATAAAATTTAGTAAATGTTTTGACTAGTTTGTGATATCAAAAAACCTTGTGTAATAATTTTTAAGTAATACATGGATTTCTTTCGCTAAAATCTAATACATTGTTACATACTCGAGCGAATTGTACAAGTTGAGATATATAAACACCATAAGATGGTGACATGGGAACGTCACCATCTAAAAATGGATAATTAACAATAGGAAATGAAAAATCATCTCTTATCATAAATTTTGGTATTAAGCTTCCCGTTAATGATATAGATATCAAGATCCAGGAAAGGGCAGTGTTCATTGTTAGTATTAGCTTTATTTAAAGTTAGTTCAACAGGATAAATCTCTTTAGTGTACATACTGAAGTCGTCATTATTGAGAGCCAATATATCATCCAAATATCTAAAAGTATTATTAAATTTTTGTATCAGATGTTGTTTCCATGGGTCTTTGCTGATTTTAGTCATAAATTGTAACTCATAACAATACAGAAACAGGTCCGAAATAAGTGGTGCACAGTAAGTCCCCATTGGAATTCAGATAACTTGACGATATACGGAATCTCCAAAGCAAACAAAAATGTAAGAATACATTTAGATGATCACTTGCTTTTAATCTAACTACTGAGCCAAATCGAACCAAACTTGGCCTCAATCATCATTAGGATATCTAATACTATTTATTATGATTTTAACCTTATTTTACATGATTTCCAAAACAACAGTAGATACAGGTGAGTGACACAGGCTCTTGAGAGCCACTAGTTTTTGTGTGTTTTTATTTTATTGAATTTGATATTGCCTATGAATTTTGCAGTATTTCCAATAAAATGTATATGTTAAACTGTATAAATTAATATTTGCATGTATTAATTTAGTGGAAATTTACCTTAGTACAACAAAGTTCGAAAATGAAAAAAGTTCATATACAGTATCTTGAATCTGCTTTCAGTTAAAGCGTTTATAACATTACATTTTTTGGAAATTTTTTAAACTTTCTTTTTTTTTCCTTTTTTCCCTCCCTTCATTTTAATAGAATAAAGTAAAATTTTGAAAATTGTCAAGTGTTAAATTTTGTTGAATTTTATTATTCGCTTCAAAAATCTGCGGAAAACCATTATGTTTATTAAAAAAGCATTTTAGAGATATCTGTTGTATTTATTTCCTTACAGCAAATATCCAATACAAGGTTTTATATTCTACGATGGTCCTGTTTACTTAGATGGCATCTGGTTCGACAAGTTTTCTCCGACAGAGAATTATACCATGGGTGCTTTATCATTCAAAAAAAGTAATAGATTTAGCAGTTCTCCTGTTAGTGCTGCCATTAATATCAAATTTAGTTACAGTGATGTGAGTATCTAAAAACATGACATTCAAGTATTTGTACTATTAGCAATATCAGTTTCCAAAAGTTCTCCTGACGTTGTCACAACTTTATTTAAATTGATTAGAATGATGTAAAAACACAATAAATACATCTGTAATTATGATAAATATGAGTGTTTCAAAAATATTAATACATCAATATTTCTAAAATCTAGTAAATTTGCTTGTCAATTCGTTTGGTAATAATAGTGCAGTTTAGATGTCCAAAGGAACAGAAAAATACTTTTTCAGTACATATTTTTGGCTTATGCTAAAATTGCACTGAATTGTATTTGAAAACGTATGATTTTTTATTGGTGCACACTGTTAACAATGTGTTGACTTTAGATACATTTATGTATATATATTTCTTATCTACGTAACTTATGATACCTATTGTACTGTACACGAAATGTGTTTCTGGAATAAAAGAGGGACGAAAGATACCAGAGGGACAGTCAAACTCATAGATCGAAAACAAACTGACAACGCCATGGCCAAAAATAAAAAGATAAACAGACAAATAATAGTACAGATGACACAACATAGAAAACTAAAGACTAAGCAACACGAACCCCACCAAAACTGGGGTGATCTCAGGTGCTCGGAAGGGTAAGCCGATCCTGCTCCACATGTGGCACCCGTCGTGTTGCTTATGTTATTACAAATCCGGTAAATAGTCTAATTCGGTAAGTCACATTAATGAAAAGGGAAGGGTATTGTAGTTACGACATAAGGAACATATCCGATATCAACTGTGAAACGGTTATTCCATAACGGTCAACCAACTCGTGATGGCGTCCGTAAAATTTACGAATGCATGAGGGATCTATCTATAAATTGTATGTGTGCCAGACGCATAATCATAACTTGAAAAACTAATGTGAACATCATGGTCTTTTTTAGTCATAGATTTGTGCTATTTGAAGCAATTCTCAAATGTGATCTGTATATAGACTTGCTTTAATTTTTTCCCTAGCCTACAGGTGGAAATCGTGTTTATGATGGTGATGAGACAGTTCATGGATTTGATAATTTAGATGGTGACAAAACCGCCACCTTTAGGGATGAAGATGGTAGTGTCACAAACTTGGCACCAATCCAACAAATTGTCAAACCAGGCCTATTTTATACAACGCCTTCATGTATATACCGTAAAAACTGGAAAATGGCTATGTGTCCTTACAAGTATGCAAAGGTATGATAAAAAAACACACACACACACACACTTGAGAGGGGGGAGTTAATGGTGGTGTTTAAAATTTTTGTTAAGCAAGAATTTAACATTTATATAAGGCTCAATGATGAAAAGAAGGAATATTATCTAGACTTAATTGTCTGACAGTGTGACTTGGTAATGCTATTGTTAGTCCTGTAAGGTTTTGTTTAATAGACGTGTGTATATTTACATTACATGCTAAGGCGGTAGTTGAAGAAAACCCATTATGGCTAATTTCTCCTCTGACTTAAGAATCATAGACGAGAAGAGAACCAGATCATACCAAATGGATATTCAAACTTATAAGTCTAGGACAAACATACAACTCCATGGCAAAAAAGGAAAAACAAAGAAAAGGTAAACAACATTCTACAAAACACAACATAGAAAACTAAAGATGTACAACACAAACCCCACCAATATACCCAGAGTACTTCAATCTTCCTTTAAAACCCTTAATTATCCCAAAATATATTAAAAGACCTTTACTTAGCAGGATCACAACTTGCGCCAAGACTTCTTCCTCGTGCCTTTCCTCATCTATATTGAAATGAAAAATTGTTTGCATTTTCCCTTACACAGTGATATTATCCCCTTCTCTGAAGGAGTAACTGTTGAAACTCTATCCGCCCTTCTCTACAAAGAGATTTTCGTCACATTTTTCTTGATTTCTACAAATCAGAGTGCTCCTAGGTGTTTGATGTCTAGCTTCCTGTAAGCCTGATATATCATTTGATGAATTATTATATCCATCACTTATCTACCTTGTATATACCGAAAAATACTTATGCATTTTGGCCAGACATGAAATTTTCATCGCTTTTTTCTCAAGATCTACAAATCAAAGTTCCCTGAAATTTTGTATACTATACTATGTGATGCGTTTCTATATCCATCGCCTTTCAACCTTCTATTTACTGAATATACTACAGAATACTGAAACATTATGACCATGTATGAATTTTTCGTCGCTATTTCTCATAAACTACAAGTGATAGCTTCCGTAAATTTGGTTTCAAATTTTGTTAGTGCATGTTGTATGTTTTCACATCCTTATTCTGTAGACTATTGTTTGTCTTTTGATTTTTTTTCATTTTTTGCTGTTGCATTGACAGTTTGTCTTCAACATTGAATTTCAATATCCCTTTGGTATTTTCCGCTTCTCTTTTTCAGTTATATATTTTACAAAATTGATTTATTCTAATTCTATAACTTTCTTCATCAGCTTAATATTGATATTGATGAAAGTTCTCCAGATCGTGGAAAGACTGAATCTATAATGGTCAGAGATGATCAACCTGATTCTTCAGAGACGCTATCTGGTGAAAAAACAAATGAGTTCATGGCCATCTTAGGTGGAACCCATAGCTACACACTACATTGGAGTAATGGAATTCCAAGTAAATTTGCAATATATACCAAAGGAGTTGAGCTGTAAGTTTGATATATAATATCCTCATGCTGGTGTATGGTTGTTTCATGAAATTGGCACATTTTGATATCTTTTTAACTTTTAAATGCTGTAAAGTACTTTTATTTGTGGGGTACCAATTTAGTGGTTTTCATGATTTGATTTATCCATGAATTTAAGTATCCAACGAAATGTAACAACTGTTGTCCAAATCAAGACATGGAAAGATCCTCATGAAGGTTTGACTACATGGATACGGGCATATAATCTAGAGAATACATCAAATATTAGCAACTGCACTTATTATAATGAACTAAATATATACAACTTCAGATAGGATTTTACCTATTTAATCTTTAAAAAGCTAAACTATAATTCTCATACAAGAAAAAAAGTTATAATTTCATATTGGGCTTGCTTTTTTGTTTCATGTAAATTAATTCTCAAATTTAAAGTACATTTGTAGGATTTTTTATTTAACCATTTTCTTTTAGTTAAATGTTTGTGTCCAAATTAACACCTTTGTTGATCCTAAATCTGTTGATCATTCGATCTTGTGTTTATTGTGTCATCACTTCTGATTACACGTGTGCAACAATTAAAATGTTTACTTCACAATTTCCTTCAATCAAGACAATTTGTAAAATATAAAAGAAAGGTATGTAAGCATATAGATGAATCAGTTTATTTCTGAAAGCAATTATTTAATTATAAATTTGATGAATGTTGTCAGTAACGAAAGACAATCAAGTGCAAATGAACACCTTATTTTGCAATTTCCCACAAATCACTATAAAACAACATATGATTATATGTTAAATCTGTTGACTTTAAATTCGTCAGTAGATTTTTTTTTCAGAAAACTATAATCCAAGAATTTACAAACCCACAAACATGTAACTTATGCTCGAAACACGAATATGGATACCCAAGAACAAAATTACTTTCATAGTAGATGATATGTAATATACCAACATTTCCAGTTAATATGATTTTAAATATGAAAGCATTTTGTATTATGTGAACTAATTTAACTATATTATTAGAAGTGAAAAGGAAAGAAAAGAATGAAAAATCAAATTTGTGCCTTTTAACATCTGAATGATGATTGCAGGGACCAATATGTAAGAGTTGGTATATGTATGCCATCTGATGCCACCTTTAACCTATTCACAAAATCCCCTCTCAGGCGGCTTAAATTGCTTGACTGGACGGAGGTACAATCTATCCAAGAACTTGATAGTGATACTCTTGGAGACAGATATTTTTGGGACAAGTCGATAGGGTAGGTACAAAACTAAATGACGGGAAAGAAATAATAAATTGCTTTGTTAACTACAGAACGAGTGGTTGGATAAGATGGAGACATCTTAATTGTTAAGTAGTGAATATAATGATTGGATGCCTAAGAAACATTTAATTTCCTCAAGTGTAATATATATAACATCTTAATAAGCTATAAACGATGAAGCACAGGCATGTACCTATGCTTATGTACACATTGTGATTACAGCAGATATAAAAACATAAATGCCTCTACAGATATTATTATGTACAATTATAGTGGTTTCAGTTGTTCAAATTATTGAGTCTAGTTCATTTGTTCTAACATTATCACCTGAGAGAAAATAACTTAGTACAGTTCATGAAGGTAATTTATGTTCAATTAAAGCTTTGTCCTCATTTGCATATATTTGAATATTAATTTTTTTTTTGCAGAATGTTATTTTTGAAGTTCATCAGCTACGAATCAAGAACTGATTCTACAACCAAAAATTGTGAGGGTAATTGTCCCTATGTAAAAGTAGAAGTGTTGTCTGGGGATAGGTCGAATGGTGATTGTCGTCAGGCTGTCTACAGCAATCCTGGAAATTACAGAAAAACAAGCAGTGTAAGCGTTGTTGCCAAGTGACATCCCTTTTGATGGCATTTTGAATAATATATACTACTTTAATTTGTGAAATAATGGACAGTATATTAATTTTGATATTGTTGTCAGATAAAAATTATCCAATTATAGATGGAAAATATGTACTGGACAGATTATTTTTATTCTCTTATGGTTGTGGCCTGTTATCTATTTCTTGCATGGAGAGATATTTCTTGTATCACACTCCGTGTAGTGATATGAAAACTGTATTAATTTGATTGGCTTAACCAGCATCATGAGACAATACAACAACATTCCCATTGTCTATTTACATTTTGTCATTGGTATTTGAAATATGCGATTTCTTCAATGATACACAATACACACTCACTTTTTACCTAAAAATGGTCTTTTTGTCAAATTTCATTACATTCTGAAGCGTCCAAAAAGTTTGAAAATGTCTGATGTTGAAGTTTGATGCCAGAATAGGAAATATGACGTCATACTGGTATGTGCAAAAGACTGTAGATCAGGGATTCGCGGAATTTTTAATTTATCCCAATAAGAGTGTTGATCATAAGAGAAATAGGTTTAACAACTTGTGAGAATTGGATATTGCTTGATATCAATTCTTGTTATTTGATTTAAATCGTAATAATAGAAGGCGAGTTTATTATTATATTGATATTAAAAACTCCAGTTGATATGAAGCGATATCCCATTCTCACTCGTTATATATAAATTCACTCACAAGTTGTCTAGACTTGCCTCATACTATGTTTGATTGGATGTCATTTTATGAACTATGCATTGTGGTTTGGTGCTTTTTATACCCCACTTATTATGCTCCACTTAGGGGCATTATGTTTTTCGGTCTGTGTGTTCATCCGTCCGTCCGTCCGTTCATCCCTCTGTCTCACTTCAGGTTAAAGTTCTTGGTAAAAAATGTCAAGGCAGTTTTTATACGCCCGTTTACGGGATGTATTATGGTATACCGTTGTCCGTCCGTTGTCAACATGTCGGATTATTACTCAAAACACTTCAACCAATTCGCATGAAACTTTTGTGAATTGTTAATATCTATTGACATGAGCTCCCTTTCGTTTTTTATAAATTTTAGATTTTCAGTTTACGAGTTTTGGGTTTTTTTTTCATTAAAAAAGGGGGATTTTCCAGTTTTCGGACAATAACTCAAAAATGCTTTCACCAATTTGCAAGAAACTTTAGCGAATTGTTTATATTTATTGACATGAGCTCCCTTTCAATTTTTATAAATTTTAGATTTTACGTTTCCGAGTTATGGGGTTTTATTCATTAAAAAAAGGGGGATTTTCCAGTTTTCGGACATTAACTCAAAAATGCTTTCAGCAGTTTTCATGAAACTTTTGTGAATTGTTTATGTCTATTGAAGTAAGCTCCCTTTCAAATTTTATAAATTTTAGAATTTACGTTTCGGAGTTATGTGATTTTATTCATAAAAAAAGGTGGAATTTTCCAGTTTTCGGTCAATGCTTTGAGCAGTTATCTTGAAACTTTGGTTAAGAAGTTATTGAACTTTATTCTTTGAAAAAGCGACGGCCGTATCATGCACTCATGGCACAGCTGTTTATTGATGAAGTTGAAGTCCAATCAACTTGTAACGTAGTACACATGTTCCCTATGATATGATCTTTCTAATTTAAATTAGAGTTTTGACCCCAATTTTACGGTCCACTGAACATAGAAAATCATAGTGCGAGTGGGGCATCCGTGTACTATGGACACATTCTTGTTTTTTATTGTTTCGTATCAAATCTCTGAGATAACAGAAATAAACATGTTGAAGGACTGTGTAAGAAGTATGGACGTTAAAAATTGTCACAATTTTATATTTTTATTAATGATTTAAATTCCCATTAAGAAAAGGAGAGGCGAAAGATACCAGAGGGACATTCAAACTCATAAGTCGAAAATAAACTGACAAAGCCATGGCTAAAAAATAAAAAGACTAACAGACAAACAATAGTACACAAAACACAACATAGAAAACTAAAATTAAAGGGTGCATTGTATTATCTGTGCTAAAAATTGTGTTTCAATTTTTAGGGTCAAATGGCTACAGATACACGAACATTGGCTGCTACAGATCAAACACCACCTCAGGTAATACATATGTTGTAGTAATTAGTGTGCATATATTTAATTACCATTACAAAGATGAATAATGATAATAATGAAGTTGCCATATTTCATATAATTAAATTATTTGCGTTTTAACTCACCTGGTCAAAGAGGTTCAGTGTGAGCTATTCGCATCACACACAAGTCCTCCACTGAAACCAACAAACCAATTAAAAACAATCACAATCATTGTTATGGCACCTTGTTCTAGATTTGTTCCTAGCGTTCCTGTCACGATCAGCTTTCATGACAACCACTACTTAGAATAAAGCATAAGGGTAAAATGCAATTAATTGTTTAGTATCTTGAAATCATAATAGATAAGTCTGACGATGTATATATGCTCACTACTAGTGTTTCAAGATCTACCAACTTTCTATGTACTCCAAAATGACCAGACAACTTTGAGTTATTGCCCTTAAATAATGAGTATGACCACTTTGAACGTGTTTGCCTATTACCGGTATCTTGATAACTATTTGCAGTAAAAATAATCAGCAAGTCACGGTCAACAAAAATACCAAAAAGCTAAACCTATCCACTGACTCCTTGAAAGGGTTATTGTTCTAATAAAGATTTTAAAATTGAGAATGGAAATGGGGAATATGTCAAAGAGACAACAACCTGACCAAAGAGCAGACAACAGCCGAAGGCCACCAATGGGTCTTCAACGCAGCGAGAAAATCCCGCACCCGGAGGTGGTCCTCAGCTGGCCCCTAAATAAAATTGTGTACTAGTTCAGTGAAAATGGACGTCACACTAAACTCCAAAACATATAAATGAACTAAAATTAAAAAACATACAAGACTAACAAAGGCCAGAGGCTCCTGACTTGGGACAGGCGCAAAAATGCGGCGGGTTAAACATGTTTTGTGAGATCTCAACCCTCCTCCTATACCTCTAGCCAATGTAGAATAAAGAAACACATAGCAATACGCACAGTAAAACTCAGTTTAAAAGAAGTCCACTTTTATACATGTTTTTGCCTTTTCTGTTGAAAACAGTAATAAAAAAAGTTGGACAGAAATTTTTAACTACAAAATAATCAACAAAATAAGATGTACAGAAATGCAATATAACTAGTACTGAAAATACTAAAAGTCTTCTTAAAGGAATTATTGTCCTTAAGGTGGTACCAAACACCTTGACTAAAATTAATTTGACTCGTTTAATTTTCATAAAATTTTGACAAAATATTTACTTTGACCCTTTGACAAAAATATAAAAATTTCAAAAAATTTGAACCACACACTTTTTCGAAAAAATTTCATTGGATATATAGCAGTTTGACAAACATTAATTTTGATCATTGAGAAGCTTAATATTTCCTTAACAATAGAACGTGATTAAAACATTCAGCTGATTTTTACAGATCTAAAGTTTACCCTGTAGTATTATGTACCACCTTAATGATGATATTTGACCAACTTTTTGGATTTTGCACATTATTTTAAAAAGTATGATAGACAGCTAGAATAGATACACAACAAATTAATCAGCAAATCAAAAATATCAAACAAGACTACCATCATTAAGTGGGTTGTTGCCCTTAAATTACAGATTGAACCAATTTTAGTATTATTATTTTTTCTATAGATAGAAGAAAACTGTACACAGCAAAATAATTAATCAATGTCTGTTTAAAAAGACAATTTTCAACCAATTCTAATGATTTGCTAATATCTTGAAAAGACATACAACATTCAACAAACCACAACACAGAAAACTGAAGACTGAACAAGAACACCACTAAACTAGAGGCTCTAAAGAGCATGTGTCGCTCACCTTGGTCTGTGGGCATATCGAACAAAGCACACTCTCCAACATTGTAGACGAGAATAGACGTAATGACAAAAATCTCTATTTTATTGATCTTGTATTACCGATCTTTTAGTCTGTTTAGTTTCTTTGACTTATTAATAGATCTTGCCTTGCTGATCATTTTTGTGATTTAGAGTGTTTATTTATCTATCATAATTTAAATCATATGAGGCATAACAGAAAAAAAATGTTTCTCTCTAAATATCATAGTTTTCATGAAAATAGGCAAAAATGAAAAAAAAAAAAAATCGTAAAATTTGTCAATTATGGGCAATAACTCCTATAAGAATTTGTCTAACAGTTTTGACATATATATGGACAATTGGTAGAGCTCATTATTCTGAACATATTTTTTCCTTTCAGATTTTCTCTATTTATAACTGTTCAAAAAATAATAGACAAAACTTGCTTTTTACCCCTATGTTCTATTTTTAGCCATGTCAGCCATGTTGGTTGGTAGGCGGGGTTATCTGACACAATTTTTAAACTAGATACCCTAATGACGATTGTGGCCAAGTTTGGTTAAATTTGTCTCAGTAGTTTCAGAGGAGAAGATTTTTGTAAAAGATTACAAAAATTTACAAAAAATGGTCAAAATTGACTATGAAGGGCAATAACTCCTAAAGGGGTCACTTGACCATTTTGGTCATGTTGACTTATTTGTACATCTTACTTTACTGATCAATTTTGCTGTTTACAGTTTATCTCTATCTATTATAATATTCAAGATAATAACCAAAAACTGCAAAATTTCCTTAAAATTACCAATTCTGAGGCAGCAACCCATCAACAGGTTGTCTGATGTGTCTGTAAATTTCAGGGCAGATAGATCTTAACCTGATGAACATTTTCATCCCATGTCAGATTTGAGTAAATGCTTTAATTTCAGAGATATAAGCCAAAAACTGCATTTTAACCCCTTGTTCTATTTTTAGCCATGGCCGCCATCTTGGTTGATGGGTGGGGTCATCGGATACATGTTTTTAACTAGATACCCTAAGGATGATTTAGGCCAAATTTGGTTCAATTTGGCCCAGTAGTTTCAGAGGAGAAGATTTTTGTAAAAGTTAACGGACGACGATGAGGGATGCAAAGTGATGAGAAAAGCTCACTTGGCCCTTTTGGGCCAGGTGAGCTAAAAATGACACTTCTTAATTATTTATTTTTGTTTACAGGGTTGGGGTGCAGGATCACAGCTTCCGTTCACATCCAGAATACCTGTAGATGGTGGTTGGTCAAGCTGGTCAGCATTTGAGGAATGTTCTGTTACATGCGGAGGTATTGCTAGCTTCTTATGATTTAAATTACACATCATATCAATCTTTCTCAAATTTAGTTAGAAAAACGAGGTTGAAATGGAGGTAAATTCAGCTTAATTCTAATCACTTTGTTCTTGTAAATCAAAGTTTCAATCATTGTTCATTTATACAAGGCAAACAATTTGCACAACAACCTTACCATGACATATATATGATCTGAAAACAAAACCAGAGTAAGATAAATCAGTTTTGTAAGATGTAAGATACTTTTCTAAACAGTACCATAAGGAGTTTTTCTAGTTTTCAGACAATAACTTGTGTTTAAGTGTATGGATGTCACTTAATTTGTACCACATTTTACAAAAAGAAAATTTCTTCAAAATCAATTTTTTTGGAAAGGGGGGAGGGGGGTAACAAAATTTTTTTTCCTCACAAGAAAATTCTCTTCAAATATTATTTTTTTTGGAGGGGGTAAAATAAATGTTTTGGGGGTGAAAAAATAGAGGCACATTATTAGTTTGCCCTTCATAAAATCTATGGTCACTACTTGTATAATTGTTTTATTATTTTCCTATATTTATTTTATTATGGTATTAACAAACGTCATCTACTTTATATTCGTTCATTGTTACAGGTGGAAAGCAATCTCAGTACAGAAATTGCAATAATCCTTCCACTGCAAATGGTGGCACAGACTGTGTAGGAGATGGTGTGAATTCTGTCAGTTGTAATGAGCATCCTTGTCGTAAGTACATTAAAATATGAAAATGTGTCATACCTTTTAAGGAAATATGTTCATAGATGGAAAAAATAGAGAAAATCAAAATCATCTCTTCAATGATTTTAAATGATATAGTTCATGCTTTTTGAATGGTCAAATTATAGATTGACAGATTTTAATCTTAACCTATTCAAGTTTTCCATGAAATATTGTAAAATATTACTAGAAAAGGTTTAAATAGATAAACATCATGAGAAACTTTATTTGCGATTAATAACAGTAGCCTCGCTTTGGATAAGTAGTAATCAAAGGTAATGTTGATTCCAACGTCTTTCCAGGAAACAAACTTTATTCCATTGTTCTTTGTATATATTCAAGTAGATACGCTGTAAAAGGCTTGCTGTTTCTATTGATTTTATAAAACACCAATTACAGATTGAAGTTCAGGACTTCCTGCTCCTAAAAATGATAGAACATACTACAGTTTTGTTCTATATGACTTCTAGTTTTAAGAGGATTGTTTTTATAACTGGGAGAAATATGCAAATTTTGCCAGACAAACAAAAATAATGTTCAAATAAACCATGAGCAAAAGACACAGGAACCATATTGTATATTATATATATTTACATAAAACACACATAAATAATTGCTTTTTCTTGACAGCTGTCAATGGAAAATTCAGTGAATGGGGACCATGGTCATCATGTATGGTCAATTATGGTTGTCAAGGTTACAGAGAAAGTAAAAGGTCCTGCAATACTCCAGCTCCTCAACATGGAGGAATACATTGCACTGGTTCAGTAAAGAAACAAGAAGCTTGCAACAACTGCACCTAACCAACAAAAAACGACCAAGGATCATTATAATCCTTTTTTGCATTTAAGTTTAATTACATTGTATTTACAAGTTGAATGAATAAAGAAACTTGAAATATCAATCTTGTGTCAATTTTGATTTTTTAAGTAAATGTCATTCCCAGTCCACTGATTCAGTGACATAGCTACAAATTATAGCCGCAACAAATTGTGGAAGTTTGATATATAAAAATAAGAAGATGTGGTATGATTGCCAATATTTAGACAACTCTCCACAAGTGACCAAATGACAGAGAAATTAACAACCATATGTCACGGTACAGCTTTCAACAATGAGCAGAACCCATACCGCATAACAAGCTATAAAAGGCCCTGAAATGACAAATGTAAAACAATTTGAACAAGAAAACTAACAGCCTAATTTATGTATAAAATAATGAATGAAAAACAAATATGTAACACAGCAACATGCAGTCTAAAATGGAAAATAATATTCATCTCTAAATCAGTCCCTAGACTAAACAAGCTATTGATGATATGCCATCAATACCAAAATTATTAGTTAACAAAAACAAAAGAAATAGCAAAAAATACAGTTATTTCTAAGAAATTGATCAATGCCACTGTTGTCTGTGGTAGTCTGAAGCAAGCTTAAATGGTTTGAAACCAGTTTGTTGATTCAGCCATGCTGGATCTATGTGATCACTCTGGATTTGGAGATGGTAAACAGTTCTAGGTTGAAGACATATCATGAAACTAATTATGTGTTTTTATGACTTACAGAAACTTTATATACCATTTTAATCATCTATTGCCAACTTAAATTAAGAAAAGAATGGTTGAACAGCTACTTTATTTAAGATAAACACTTGCATATAGTTCCTTTGTAAATCAAAATTTATAATAAACTACTATTTATTAATTAGGAAAAGGGATAAATCAAAGGATTAAGTTCACAAAGGATTAAAATTATCCCTAAAAATTTGATGTTTTATTTAATCAGGCCAAAATTCTACAAACTTCACAAAGACAAAGCTGTGATATGACTATCAATACAAACTAGCGTCTATTTGGCACATCCGTTAAAAATGATGTATGCATTATTTGTCTTTTAACATCAGTTATGGTCATATTTTCAATAATTCTTAATAGTTTTTAACATAATTTACTTTGATCCAGAAAGTTTGTGTGTCTGAGGATCCAATATCATCATTGGCAACTATTGATTACATAACATTATGGATCCTAGGTTGCAGCCAAGGGTTTCCTTAAGCATTAAGGTCTGAAAATGCACAAAATCATTGTTTTTTGACAATAAGTCCAAAATTTGTTGACTTTGAAGCCTAGAATGTATTCTAATGAAGTGATTTGTTAAATCTTGTAGTAAAGCGATTGAAATAGATCCATTTTAGAACCAAATTATGGCCATTTTGATATTTATTGATAAATTTGAATTTCAAGGCCATATTTGGCCAAAGTGAACCTTGTCCTTTAAGTAGTTGATGAGAATTATGAAAGTATTTTATCAGTATCTTATGCTTGTGTCTTACAAGTAATTGAATAAAATTTGGCACAAGGTTTTTCAGTTGACTGGTTATTGAAGAAGTTTAATACCCTCAAGTGATAATTTGTACCACTTTTTTGTACTTTCTGGCTTTAAGCTTGAAATCTATAATAGATAAATAGAAACTTTAAAAGGGAAAAATGATCAGGATAAGATCTACAAATATGTCAACATGACTGAAATTGTCAGTTAACTCTTAATAGAGTTTTTCACCTTTAATGATGATTTTTATTTTAAAATTTGCCATTGGTGAAGATGCAGGTGCACGACACAGGCTCATTAGAGCCTCTAGTTTCTATGATACTTTAGAAGTCGAGACATGCAACTGGTGTTAAAACTATATTGATATCAGCAACACAGCGTCAGCCACTAGTGGCAGTAGGTCTAGATCACTCACCTGCTGATATAGCACCATCAGCTGGCGATATGTCACATCAGATAAAAATTTGATTTGCCTTTGCACAGAAGCTTAAGTTTTCAGACACAATTTGAAATATGGGTTTGCTAAAATAAACATTCCCATTATTATAGACAAGATGTGCACTTCCACAATCATTGATATATATCCCAATTTATTCGCTATTATACTCGTGTCTGTAGTGACGTTTTGGATTTCAATCAGCGAAATCTATGTATTACTAGTAAATTATTAAGTCAGGGATTTTGTTACCACAAATTACTTAAAACCTTTACTAAATTCTTCCATAGATACAAATATTTGGTTTGCAAGTTTGGCTGTTCCTGTAGAAAACTTATTTCAAACGGAATAAATAGCACATCCTAAATTTTACATTGATGTTGTTAACCCAGCCCGGAAAGGTATAAATGCACCAAAAGGGACCAATTAATGGAGACAAAGAGATTCATTAGTGGTATTTATCATCCTATAGTCATCTTTTGTATCATATTCAACTGTAAGTTGGCAGATTAGATAAATATATATGATCATTTATTGGTCCACACTATCATGATGTGGCTTGATTTGGCTTTGGATTTTTTAAAGAAATTTTGCTCGAATAGTGGAATTTTGTCTGTAGTACTGGACAGGATAAAACTTTACTAATAATAATATTAATAATATATTCAGGTAAAGGCAATATATACAAATACACAATACAACATTAAAATATAGCAATGGTTGTGACATAGGTACATCTAATGCCTTAACCCAAGGATGACCCATGAAAGCAAACAAGCTTATTTCCAATGGGGTCCTTATAGTCTTGATAATAAAATAAATAATTTATCATTCAATTTTACAGCAATAAATAGTATCCATGAATCACAGCTTAAAACATTCGTATAAAGCAATCTAATAATATATAAAATCTGTATCTGACATTGACCTGAGTTTACTCATTAGGTGTTTTTTTATTTCAAACTAAAATTTTATTTTTGAATATACATGAATACCTTTTACATAATCTGGCAGTCCAGTTTTTAATACCACTAAAATAGAAAGATGAAGATTCTACACCTTTGACATTTGGAACATAAAAATTGTAAGCAGTTGTTCTAGTATTCCTCATGCCAAGTATTTCTTTATTTGAAACCAAGATAAATTCTGGACAATTTTTGAAAAGTGCAAATTTAACAAAGACCAATAGAGGAAAAACAATGGTGGTATTACTCCTAGACTGTCATTCTTTATAGGAGTGATTGCCCTTAAATGAGGATTATTTTTAACGTCTTTTGTGTTTTGAGCAAAAACTAAAAAAATCAGATAGAGAGAAACTAAACAGACTAAATGATCAGCAATCCAAGATCTACAAAACAGAGATTTTTGTCATGAATTCTATTCTCATCTACAATGTTGGAGAGTGTCCTTTGTTGAATATGCACATAATCCAAGGTGAGCGACAATGGCTCTTTAGAGCCACTAGTTTAGTTTTAGGAATGAGGGATGTAAATATACCCTGCCACGTCCTGTCTGTGTTTTTGTATGGCGTTTTTCTTTGTATCAATCTGATGAGTTAATCCTTTTTCAACTGATTTTTATAGTTTGTTCTTATGTTGTGCTGTTACACCACTGTCCCAGGTTCAGGGGAGTGTTGAACGCTCACAAACATGTTTAACCCCGCCACATTCTGTATGTGCCTGTCCCAAGTCAGTAGCCTGTAATTCAGTGGTTGTCGTTGGTTCATGTCTGTCATATTTGTTTTTCGTAAATTGTTTTGTTATAAATTAGGTTGTTAGTTTTCTCAATTGAATTGTTTCATATTTTTCATGTCAGGTGCCTTTTAAAGCCGACTATACGGTATGGGTTTTTTGAAGGCTGCACTGTTGCCTATAATTGCTTACATCCACTTCATTTGAACTTTGGTGGATAGCTCTATCATTGGCAATCATACCACATCTTTTTATTTTTATATTGAATTACACATACATCCACAAATGTATTTTCACAAAAAAAAATCTAATATACAACTTTTTCTTCTCGTTTTAAGATGACCTATTAAACTTAAATTGTTTTGTCAGGGATTTATTTGAATAAATATTTTTAAAATGTAAGCATTTTTCATTGGCTTTTAGTATCTCCTTTAGATCTAGATATTATGTAAACTATAGGCTCAAAGTCTAAAATGTAAATTTTGTTCCAAAGATTTTTATATAGCTAGACAAATAATGATGATTATTGCCCTGAATGAAAGTCTGGAAGGGGTGTTTATATAATAGAGAATAATTGACAAAAAAGAATAGAAATAATGGGATAAAAATATAGAATAATGGGGTGCTAAAATTTTAAGAATAGATAATAAACAGAAACTAAAATATAAAGAACAGAAAAACCTGGGGTGGTGAAATATAAGTGTTTGGTGTTTGTCTTATACAGCATCAGTCCTAAAAGGCTATATGGCAGCGATTCTAACATACAAAGAATAGAGACTACAAAATGAATAGAAAAAACTTTGTAAGGGTTCCACAAAACCCCGTGTCTTGCCTACGATTGCTCTGTCAGTGTAAAAGTGTAATGTTGACTTAAAATGTATCAGTTAAATACAGAATTGAAAAAAAATTCAAACTTTTTCTTTAGATGCTATTTCTTGGTCTTGAAGATAAACTTCTGTCCAAGTTTCATAACAATCCATGAAGGTTTTCAAACTTATCATGGTAAAAAAAAATTAATCCCAGACTCGCTAAATGTTTACTGTAAACAAGAGTGCACACGCTGAAATGTCTCACCTTCTTTACTACTAGTAACCATTTATTTTATGTTGATATTCCTAAATATAAAGCTTTACTTCAACTGTCACATAAACTTAACATGACCCAAGAAAATGAGGTCAAGGTCAGATTAACCAAACTGGAAATACATGTACACCTTAAAATCATTCCATACACCAAATATGCTTTAAATATAGTTGACCTATTGCACATAGTATCTAAGAAACAAGCATAACCAGGAAAACTTTTCATTGATCAATGAACCATGAAAATGAAGTCAAGGACAGATGAACCCTGCCAGACAGACATGTACACCTTACAATCATTACACGCTTTAAATATAGTTGACCTATTGCATATAGTATCTAAGAAACAAACGTAACCAGGAAAACTTAAGAATGACCAATGAACCATGAAAATGAGGTCATGGTCGGATGATAATTGCCAGAAAACATATACACCTTACAATCATTCCATACACCAAATATAGTTGACCTATTGCTTATAGTATGAGAAAAACAGACCAAATAACAACAAGAGTGCACACGCTGAAATGTCTCGCCTGTTTTACTGACCATTGATTTTATGTTGAAAGTCTTATAAAAAGGTTTTACTACAAGTATCACAAAAACTTAACATTCTTAAAGATCCATGACAATGAGGTCAAGGTCAGATAAAAACTGTCACACAGACATGTACACCTTACAATTATTCCCTACGGGAATAACCAAATATAGTTGACCCATTGCTTATGGTAATCAAAAAACAGACCAAAACACAAAAACTTAATGTTAACCAATGAACCATGGAATGAAGTCACGGTCAGATGATACTGGCTAGAAAGACATGTTCACCTAACAATCATTCCATACACCATTTATAGTTGACCTATAGCTATTAGTATTTGAAAAACAGACCAAAACACAAAAACTTAACATTGACCAATGAACCATGAAAATGAGGTCAAGGTCAGATGTCACCAGCTAGACAGAGATGTACACCTTACAATCATTCCATACACCAAATAAAGTTGACCTATTGCTTACAGTACTTGAAAAACAGACCAAAACACAAAAAAATAACAATGACCAATGAACCATGAAAATGAGGTCAAGGTTAGATGACACGGCTTGACAGACATTTACACCTAACAATCATTCCACAAACCAAATAAAGTTGACATATTGCTTATAGTACTTGAAAAACAGACCAAAACACAAAAACTTAACAATGACCAATGAACCATGAAAATGAGGTCAAGGTCAGATGTCACCAGCTAGACAGAGATGTACACCTTACAATCATTCCATACACCAAATAAAGTTGATCTATTGCTTACAGTACTTGAAAAACAGACCAAAACACAAAAAATTAACAATGACCAATGAACCATGAAAATGAGGTCAAGGTCAGATGAACCCTGCCAGTCTGACATGTACCCTTTACAATCATTCCATACACCACGTATAGTTGACCTGCTGCTTGTAGTATCTGAGAAACGGACATAATCACTTAACTTTAACCTTGGATCACCTTGATCACTGGTCCATGAATAGAGGTCGAAGTCAGGTTAACCCTGTCTGACGGACATGTAGACGTTGCAAGGAACCCATATACCAAATATAGTTATCCTATTATTCATGAAGAGAAATTCACATGACAAAAACACTGTAATTTTTTTCAAGCAGTCACTGAACCATGAAAATGAGGTCAAGGACAATGGGCATATGACAGATGAAAACTTCATAACACAAGGTATCTGCATACAAGGTATGAAGCATCCAGGTCTTCTACCTTCTGAAATATAAAGCTTTATACAAACAGTTTACGCCGCCGCCGGATAGTAATACCTATGTCTCGCATACTGCGACTTTCGTCGCAGGCGAGACAAAAACTTAACATTGAGCAATGAACCCTAAAAATGAGGTCAAGGTCAAATAAAACGTGCCAGACTGACATGAACATCGTAAAATATTTTTATACACCAAATATAGTTGACCTATTGCATACAGTATTAGAAAAACAGACTAAAACACAAAAACTTAACTTAAATTCCCTGAACCATGAAAATGAGGTCAAGGTCAGATCACACCTGCAAGTTGGACATGTACACCTTACAATCGTTCCATACACCAAATATAGTAGACCTATTGCTTATAGTATCTGAGATATGGACTTGACCACGAAAACTTTACCTTGTAACTAATGTTCGCTGATATATAAAATGAGGTCGAGGTCAAGTGAAAACTGTCTGACGGACATGAGGACCTTGTAAGGTCACACATACCAAATATAGTTATCCTATTACTCACATTAAGAGAGAAATTAAGAATACTAAAAATCTTAACTTTTTTTCAAGTAGTCCCTGAACCATGAAAATGAGGTCAAGGACAATGGACATATGACAGACGTAAACTTCATAACATAAGACATCTATATACAAAGTATGATGGATCCAGGTCTTCTACCTTCTGAAATAAGCTTTTAAGAAGCTTGTTAACGCCGCCGCCGGATCACTATCCCTATGTCGAGCTTTCTGCGACAAAAGTCGCAGGCTCAGTCGACAAAAACTAGATTTTATGAACGTATTTTTCAAAGAATATTTCAAATTTTACTTTCTCTCTCTCCAAATTTGCATTGAATGATATCTTTAACTAGAATGAATTGAATTGTATCTGAAAGACTAATATATGGCTTTAATGCAATTTTATTTTGGTTATGGATCAAATGGCCTTTTTATTTTGGGGATCAATATATCAGTGACCGCTGTGGATAGTAAACTTGGAATTGATAGTAAATAGTAAATACAAGTTATTTGCAGTATATTTATGTTCGTATAATACAGAAAAACGCAAAAATAATAGAAATTAATAGAAGAAAAAAAAAAATAATAACGGATTTTGGAAAAAAAGGGGAGGGCAGAAAAATTGTCCTGTACCCAAGTACCTATGTTTGGGCCCAATATCGTAAGTTGAAATTATTGGAAATTAAATATTCAAGAATGTAAGTAATACAAAATTCAATTTTTACAACTTCGTAAATACCCATCAAATGAGTTTCAAACTTGTGTCATTTGGTTATTTCAGCTGAAGACAAAGTTGATGAACAATAAAGCAATATCACATGCTTCTTAAAATTGTTATTTCGAAGGGTTCCTGAAAGACAGTTGTATGATACTATGTGATCCACAATTATAGCTCTACTACCGATAGAATACAATTGTACTTTTTACTTCTTTTTGTTATGAATCTTGAAGATTTGCCAAAATCTTTCTACACTTCAGTTTGACATCTGATGTCGTGTGGTTCTTTAAAATAATAATTGCTGATGCTGCGAACACCTAATGCATGCATGGAAAGATAATACTTATGATTAAGTCTAACCTTAGCTGCGGAACCGTAGCCCTTACTGCGCCTTAGGTCCTTATGGTATTGTTTGACAAGTTTCAGTCCATGGCTAAGTTTTCACATAACTATTTTCTGGAAGGTTCGTGCTAAAAGTCATGAAAATGAGGTTGAGGACAAATGACTTATGTCAGATAGAAACCTCAGAGCACAGGAAAAGAACAAGAGGCTCACATGAACTTGAATCGCTCAAGTGGTAAAAATTTTCCATTTTAATATTTATTTTCAGCAATGTTGCAAAATCCGTGGTTTGATTTTTTTGTAGTTCTTGTTTAGTGGAATTTTTGAAGATCTTTTTCGAGATATTTGACAAAGTTATAAATTAAAAAAGTAAAAACAGTCATTAAATAACAATAAGTTCTATTAGGAAGCTGACGATTCCAATCATGTTGACATACTTGTAAATTTTATTGATAATTTTCTTCTTTAAAGTGTGTTTCTATTTACTATAGTTTTTGAAGAAAAAAAAATATTCAAAAGGTAACAAGAGTGCACACACTGAAATGTCTCGCATGCTTTACTTATCAGAATTGAATTTAGGTGTCAGACCACCAATTCAAAACCCCTATACAATTAACCAAATATTTCAGTTTTCACAGCTTTCTAAGTATTTGACCTTAAGTTTAACTTTATAGAAACCAGGTATTATTTGCATTCAGGTATCAGAGATCAAATTTATTCGTTCATTGTGTGTTAATTTACGTTTTTTGATTGAGTTAAGCCTTCCAATTGATATTTTAAAGTGTGTCTTTCTATGTTGTGATGTTATACTATTGTTTCAGAAAAGGGAGAAGGTTTGGTACCATTAAAACGTTTAATCCCGCTGCAAATGTTTGCACCTGTCCTAAGTCAGGAATCTGATGTACAGTAGTTGTCGTCTGTTTATGTAGTTCATACGTGTTTCTCGGTTCTCGTTTTTATATAGATAAGACCGTTGGTTTTCCCGTTTGAATGGTTTTACACTAGTAACTTTTGGGGCCCTTTATAGCTTGCTGTTCGGTGTGAGCCAATGATCCGTGTTGTAGGGCGTACCTTGACCTATAATGGTTTACTTTTATAAATTGTTACTTGGATGGAGAGTTGTCTCATTGGCACTCATACCACATCTTCCTATATCTATATTCTGAATTGTACATATATCACCTTTCTTTTTTGCCAATTTTCAACACCTGTTTAAAGTCTTTCAGTGAAATACCACCATTGGGAAGTTAACTACTACTAAAAATAACCCCTGGTTTTCTGGAAATGTTAAATAAGTGTACTATGGAGTGCATTAGTCCTCAATTTTTAATGCAAATATTATATTTCTCTTGAACCAAAAGTTTCATTTCTGCAAATTTGTTTGTGAGTTTAAGTAAACAGTGACATCAAAAGCACTATTTTTGTCAGGGAAGTCAATGTTTTATTTTCTAAATTGAAGTGGGTGAATTGGTGGTCTGACATCTAAAGTTAAAAGTCTGTAAAATGAAGGTTTTACTACAAGTATCACATACATATAACATTATCAATAATCCATGAAAATGAGGTCAAGGTCAGACGAACCTTGCCAGACAGAGATGTACATCTTAGAATCATTTCATACACCAAATAAAGTGGTCTTACTGCTTATAGTACCCGAGAAACAGACCCATCAACAAAAACATTGACCATGATCCATGAAAATGAGGTCAAGTTATACGAACCCTGTCAGACAGATAATGTACACTTTACAATCTTTCCATACACCTAATTTAGTTGACCTATTGCTCATAGTATCTGATCAACTGACAAAATCACAAAAATTTGAAATTGATCAATGAACCATGAAAATGAGGTCTAGGTCATATGAACCATACCAGACAAACATGCACAATTTCCAATCATTCAATATACCAAATATTATGGTCATGTTGCTTATAGTATCTGACAAATTGACCAAACAACCATAAACATTGTCCAGTGAACCATAAAAAGGTCATGGTCAGATGAAACCTGCCAGTCAAACAAGTACACCTTATAATCATTCCACATACCAAAAATAGTTACCTATATATTGCTTATAGTATATGAGAAACGAACTTGACCATGAAAACTTAACCTTGGTCACTGATCCAGATTGTAATCCTATGTCTATCTTTCTGCGAATTTCATCGCAGACGAGACACAAACCTTTATTCAAGGTCAATAACTCCTATAAGGATACTCTATACAATTAAGGCAATGTTGACTTATTTAAAGTTGTTATGGTGCTGAACATTTTTGCTATCTGTTTCTCTCTATCTATTAAAGTTTCTGCTAATTAGAGGCGCTAAAGAGCCTGTGTCGCTCACCTGCATCCTCAACAATGGCCACTTTTAATAACAATCATAATCAAAGGGGAATAACTCAAATAATAACTGAAAATTTCAGTCAAGTTGGCATATTTGTAGATCATACCCTGCTGATAATTTTCACTGTTTAAAGTTTTTATTTTTCAATTATAGTTTTCAAGATAAAAGCTAAAACATTCAAAATAAACAGCTGCGCCATGAGCGCATGATACGTCCATCGCTTTTTCAAAGAATAATGTTTCATAACTTCTCAATGTCATATCAAAAATGGTTAAAAACACTAAAGGGAGGTTATTTCAATAGATATAAACTTGTCACCAAAGTTTCACGATAACTGCTCAAAGCACTTTTGAGTTATTGTCCGAAAACTGGAAAAAAACTCCTTTTTTAATGAATAAAAACCCCATAACTCGGAAACGTAAAATCTACAATTTATATAAATCGAAAAGGGAGCTCACGTCAATAGATATAAATAAATGTTCAAAGTTTCATGAAAACTGCTCAAAGCATTTGTGAGTTATTATCCAAAAACTGGAAAATCCCCCTTTTTGAATGAATAAAACCCTATTACTCGGAAACGTAAAATCCAAATTTTATAAAAATCCAAAGGGAGCTCACGTCAATAGATATAAACAATTCACCAAAGTTTAATGCAAATTGGTTAGTGTTTTTGAGTTATTGTACGACATGTTGACAACGGATGGACGGACAACGGTATACCATAATACGTCCCTTAAACGGGTGAATAAAAAGATGTTAAAAATTATCATTAAAGGGCAATAACTCCGAAAAAACGAGTCGACTGAAGATTTTGGCCGTCATGGCTTATTTATGATTCTTGTCTTCCTAATCATTTGTGGTATTTAAAGTTTCTATCCATCTATAACAGCTTTCAAGATAATAGACAAAAAGTGGAAAAATCAGCATTTATATATATATAATAAGGGCAAAAACCTCAATGAGGAGTCGACTAACAATTTCGGCCATGTTGACTTATTTGAAGAACTTGTCTTGCTGATCATTTTTGCTATCTAAAGTTTCTGTTTATCTATTTTAATTTTGGAGATAATAAGCAAAATTTAAAAAAAAAAATGGTAAAATTCATCATTTGAGGGCAATAACTCCTATAAGGGGGTTAAAAGCTTTCTTCAAGTTAAAAAGTACTTTAGGTGAGAACATCTCTAAATTGATAGTTGTGTACATATCTCTGACCACACAATAAAGCCGATTTTAACATATGGCTCAGAAATTTGGGGAGCTTGTACTTTTAATTTTTCAAAATGTCAAACAGACAGCCTCTGTGAAATTGAGAAAAAATTTAGCAAATTTGAGTGCGAGAACTTAAGTCTAAAGTTTTACAAATACATTCTTGGGGTAAATAAAGTCATGTAATTTAGCTGTTATGGGAGAGCTAGGTCGTACTCCATTGCATATTGACCTTATTTGTTCTATTCTTAAATTTTACAAAGAATAAATGGTTTAGAGGAGGATCATTTGTTAAAACAAGCCCTGGTCACAAGTATGGACACTCACAAATGTAATAAGTCATCTTGGTATTCTAATATTGTATATATTTTAAGATGTATTTATGTTGATATGAAAAGTTTTGACATTGAAAAGGTTAAAAATATTTTGATTAGTAGATATAGGATTTCCTGGAAAAATACTATAGATGATAATGCAAATGTTAAAAAAGGAAAATTTTGTACTTATTTTAAATTGAAAAACATCTTCAAAAGGGAAGCATATTTATGTCAAGTTAATAAATTTCAGTATCGAAAAAGCTTAACTCAATTTAGAATAAATGCTCATCAGTCAGCTATTGAGAAAGGTAGATATAAAAAAATCGATAAAGATAAAAGATTTTGTGGGCAGTGCAGCAATATGTAGGTTGAAGATGAGTTTCATTTTTTAATGGAGTGCACTGCATACGAAAAGGAAAGGAATTTTATTCTTAATGAAGCATGCATTCAATGTAAAAACTTCCCTTATATTTCAAAGTATGAACAGTCTATTTGGTTGATAAAATTTATTTGTACTTGTTTTGAAATATAAGAGAAAATTTGTATTATAAATATTCTTATTCTTGTTCGTATACTTATAAGTTGTCTTTTACCCCTATGTTCTATTTTTAGCCATGTCTGCCATCTTGGTTGGCAGGCAGGGTCCTTGGACATATTTTTTAAACTAGATACCCCAATGATGATTCTGACCAAAGTTGGTTAAATTTGGCCCAGTAGTTTCAGAGGAGAAGATTTTGTAAAAGTTAACGATGTCGACGGGTGATGAGAAAAGCTCACTTGGCCTTTAGATCAGGCAAGCTAATAAAGGTAAAACGTCTTTCAAGTGCCATAACTCTTATAAGCCGCCAATTAACAAATTTGGCCATTTAGTCTTACTTGTAGATTTTATTGTTCTGGTCACTTTTAATTTTTAAAGTTTCCCTCCATATATTGAATAGTGTTCAATATAATAACCAAAAACTGTGAAAGGAGGAGGTGCGCTAATGGCCCTTTTTGGACTTCACTGAAAATAAAGTATTACCAAACTAAATTAATTTAGCTTTCAAAAAAAAAGTATGAGCAAAGTTGAAATATCATGGAAAATTCTCCCAAATTTCATAGTCTAAAGATAGCAACATTCCAATTTTTCTTCAAAAAGGACACAGTTTACTTATTTTCTCTCATTGTTATTGGGAAATATTTACATGAAAGTTGTTGTTCATATAGACAATCATTGTTGAGAATTATTTAGTCATTCCTTGTATGAATACTTTTTTGCAAGTTCAAAATCTATGCAAAAATTTCAAAATCTTTTTGTTTTTCACGAATACACATATAGAAGGGCTTTATTCATGATATCAAAACTGCATTTTGTTTTACGTTAGGGATAAAAAAACCTCTTGGTTTTAAATTTGCAACACCTCAATTTTTTAAAAAGACATATTTCAAAATCTTAATATTCAAACTTCAGTAACATAATAGGCCAATAGGCCCTTACACAACCTTTTGTTAATAAACAGCTGCGCCATGAGCGCATGATACGCTCGTCGTCTTGTGTGTGAATTTTTATGCAATGATCATAAATAGTTTCTGACATACGGCCTAACATGCGAAAACCTTTTTTTTTTACAAAAACTCAATATCTCTAAAATAAAATTTTGAATCAAAACCAAAAGTATACAGATCTTTAGATTAATATAACTAAAAGTGTTTAAAATTTTGAGCAATAATTATAAATCGATTAATTTTGAGATACGATACGCGACATGTGAAAAACCCCTCCCTTTTTTACAAAATACTCAATAACTCAAAAATAAAATTTTGAATCATCACCAAAAAGTATACAGATCTTAAGATTAATATAACTAAGAAGTGTGTAAAGTTTTAAGCAATAATCATAAACTGTTTTTGAGATACAGCGACATGTGAAAAACCCCTCCCCCTTTTTTAACAAAATACTCAATATCTCTAAAATAAAATTTTGAATCATCACCAAAAAGTATACAGATCTTAAGATTAATATAACTAAGAAGTGTGTAAAGTTTTAAGCAATAATCATAAATTATTTTTGAGATACAGCGCAACATGTGAAAAAAACACACACCTGTTTTAGTTACTAAGTCCCGTAACTCAAAAAGTTTTAATTTTATTTTCACCAAAAAGTATATAGATCATTTGACCATCATAAGAAACAACTATATTAAGTTTCATGAAATCTGGATAAGTCGTTCTCAAGTTACGGTGCAACATGTTTATGCCAGACAGACAGACGGACAGACGGACGGACACCGGACATTTGTATACCATAATACGTCCCGTCAAAAATTGACGGGCGTATAAAAAGGGACATTTCAGGGGCAATCATTCTAATTGAATAACTCATGAACACCAATGTCATACCAGAGGTAACAGCAAGCAAAGCTCACAAAATGGTACCCAAGTCCTGGTATTTATCTTAACACACAAAGTATGGACTTGAATTTGTAGACAAGCATCCGAAACTCAAGGAAATTCCTTCAGAAAAAAGTCCTCCTCTGTTTAATATGATATAAAAATTCGTAAAGGGTCAATTCTGAAGAGGTGTGTGTCTAACCAGCAATTTCTGCTGTCAGTGTGAAAGTGTAACGTTGACTGCCAAAAAAATTATTTCATGTATCAGTAAAGTATAAAAAATAAAATGGAATTGAACTTTGTTTTCAAATGCTATTTCTTGATATTGAAAAGCTTCTTTCCAAGTTTTATTATATTCCATGAAGGTTTAAATAAACTGTTAACACAGAGTATGTCTCGCCTATTTGTTATTTTGATAATGCAAAAGTTGAAATTAAAATAGCAATACTTTAACATGTAAGTTATGCAAATATTCAAAGTCAGTGAACCATGACTGAAGGTACAGGGCTAAACAATCTCCATGGAAATGAGATGTGCCAATGCTAATACAACTGCTAACCAAATACCATTGACTTTTCATGTCGTTCCCTTTAAACACAAACATTAACTTTGTAAACTATGTAAAAGTTTCAAAGTCAATGAACCACAATTAGGGGGTGGGGTAATATAATCTCCATGGAAATGAAACTTACCAAATATCATTGACTTAACATTAGTGGTTCATCTTAAACTGACCTAATCACAAATTAATACATGTAAACTAAGCAAAAGTTTCAAAGTCAATAGACCATGACCGAGGGGTAAGGACCAAATATTCTCCATGGAAATGAGATATGCTAATGCTTATACAACTGCATACCAATTATCATTGACCTACCACTAACGGTTCCCCTTAAACTGACCTAATCACAATTACATGAAAACTAAGCAAAAGTCAATAGACCATGAATGAGGGGGTGGGGCCAAATAATCTCCATGGAAATGAGATATGGTAATGCTTATACAACTGCATACCAATTATCATTGACCTACCACTAACGGTTCCCCTTAAACTGACCTAATCACAAACAATTACATGAAAACTAAGCAAAAGTCAATAGACCATGAATGAGGGGGCGGGGCCAAATAATCTCCATAGAAATGAGATATGCCAATGCTTATACAACTGCATACCAAATATCATTGACCTACCACTTGTGGTTCACCATGAACTAGACCTAATCACAAACTAATACATTGTTGACGCCGCCGACGCTGGAAACAGCATACTTATGTCTCGCTTTTTGACCCCTGCAAGGCGAGACAAAAAGCAATCGTTTCCTAAAAAAAATTAATCTCAGACTGTGTTAATTGCAAAGAACTATGTCCATCTATCAGTAAAATAAAATACTGGTAAATTGAAAAAAAAAAATTGTTTGCTTTAGACATTATCTCTTTATCCTAAAAATCGTAAGAGGTTCTGCGGAACCCTGTGTCGCGACTGCGATTGCTGCTCTCAGTGTAAAAGTGTAATGTTTACTTAAAAGTGAGACCATTTATCAGTAAAATACAGAATTTAAAAAAAAAAAAATTCTTGAGATGACCTTTCATGGTCTTGAATATTAGCTTCTGTCCAAGTTTCATAACAATCCATGAATTTTTACAAATTTATCATGTCAAAAAAGGTTAATCCCAGACTGACTGTAAATGTTAACTGTAAAAAACAAATAATGAAAATTGAAAAAAATATATTTTCAAAAGTTTGCTTCAGACATTATCTCTTAATCATACAAAATTTCTGCCAAAGTTTCATAAAATTCTATGAAGATTTGACAAAGTATTTGATGTGCAACAAACTTTAACCCCAGACTATCTATTTTTAAAAAAAAAAAAAAACTAAGTCCATTTATCCGTTAAATACTGATAAAAGAAAATACATATTTTCAAAATTTTGCTCTGAATACTGCATTTTGATCATAACCAAGGGTCTGTTCAAATTTCATAAAATTCCATGAAGGTTTGACAAAGTTATTGATGACTGAAAAATTTAAACCTCAGACTATAGCTACTTGTTAACTGTAAAAAAAAAACTAAGTCAATTTATCAGTAAAATATGGAATAAATTGTTGACACAGAGATGTGTCTCGCCTATCGGCATAAAATTCAGAAAAAGAGAATCTTATGGACAGCAACATTGCTAATTAATTTAAAGTTATTGGACCAACTTGTAGGTAGGGCCTCAAAATGGTTGACAACAGCAATGTTACTTTATAGAAAATATTGTCTATTGTAAGTAGTTCCTATCAAACTAACTTAATCAGAAAACTTAACTTTGAAAATTTTTAATTTATTGAAAGTCACTGAACCATCACCTAGGGGGTAGGGCCTTGAAATAGTCGTCAAACTGATAGTAATGCAACTTTATAGAAAACATCATTGATCTATCACCAGTAGTTCATATCAAACTAACTGAAGCAGAAAACTTATCATTGAAAATTGCTTATTAATAGAAAGTCATTGAACCATGTTCAAGGGGGCAGGGCCTCAAAACTGATATGTACTGATAGCAATGCAACTTCATACAAAATATCATTGATCTATCACCAGTAGTTCCTATGAATCTAACTTAACAATTGTTGATGCCGTCTCCGCAGTCTCCGCCATTGCCAGAAAAGCAATCCGTGTCTCGCTTTCGCGACTTTCATCGCAGGCGAGACAAAAATGAAAATATTTTTTTTCAAAATTTTGCCATAAATACTGTCTTTTGGTCATAAACAAGCTTCTGTCCAAATTTCCTAAAATTCCATGAAGGTTTGACAAAGTTATTGATGACTGAACAGTGGCAGATCCAGAAATTTTCATAAGGGGGCCCCACTGACTGCTACAAGAGGGGGTCCACTCCAGTGATTCCTAAATAATCAACTAAATTTTTCGCACAAAAGGGGGGGTCTGGGTAACTAATAGTTGAAATCTGTGTTGAAAGTCTTTAGAAAGAATTAGGGTTTTAAAAAAGGTATGACAGAAAATATTATCAATGACCCATGAAAATAAAGAAATTTCAGATAAACCCTGTCAGATGGAAACGTCAACCTTACAACCATCCTATACACTCACATTAGTTGGAACCTTGTCATGAAAAGTTGATGCTGACCAAAAAACATGAAAATAAGGTCAAGGTCAGATGAACCTCATCAGACAAACATGTTCACCTTACAATCATTCTGTATACCAGAATATATAGTTGACCTTTTTTGGAATATCTCTTTCGACTCTATTTTACTTATAGTATCTAAGAAAATCCTAATCACAAAAACTAAATATGGACCAAAATATCCATGAAAATTAGGTCAAGGTCAGATGAACCTTGTTAGACAGACATGGACACCTTACAATCATTCTATCCATTGAATAAAAAAGTTGATGAAACAAATAACGAATCACAAAACTGAACATTAATCACTGAACCATGACGATGTGACTGCTAGACGATCCCTCATGATGGTAATGATGGTTGGCTGTTTAAAGTCCTGTGGCAATTAAATGCATATTCAGGACAGGTACATGAATATTAACCCTGCTTTGTGCAACCACAAGAAGAGCAGCAGCAAATACCAATTTTTAAGTCATTGGTTTTTAACATGTCGGGGTTCCAACTCCAAAAAAACCCTGGTTATTGAACCTTAAAAATAGGGTAAAATGTCAGATGAAAAACCATAAGGCATCTCCATACTGATATGGAGCTATCCAGCTCTTCTACAGTTTGGATAATATAGTTTTTACAAAGACACCTCCCTCGCTAGATTAGTATCCCTATGTTTTGCAGATGATACAGGCAAGCCAATAAATTATATCATTTTAGCATTGTTGATCTATTAACTGCATTGGTAGCTAAGCAGGTAATCAGCAAGTCCAATGATCAATTCTGTAAGGTAATGCTTAAAGCATTATTTATCTTAGGTCTTATTCAAACCAGCAAAGAAGTTTCACGAAAAATTCTAAAAATGTTAAAAGAATGATGATGATAGACATCAAGTGATGGAAATATAAATCATCTGCATGTGTCATACCCTTGACCACAGAAACCTCTTCCCCCTTTACTTGTCATCCAGATTCAATTAAAAAGATGGTTTTTAATAAATTTTATTTACCAATTAATCATTATGATCTTACATCATGATACAAAATCACCAAATGGAACCAAACACAATCTGCTTCATTGGGTGTGTATAAATATCAAAATAAATTGTTACTAGTAATATGCTTTTGACCACGGTTGTACATTATCTTTACAATAAAAAGGAGGAAAAGGATCTGCATCATGGATTTGGTATCATTGGGAAAATATTACAATAATACAAAATAAATGACAGTACTGAGGATTCTTTTTGTGATACATGTATTAAATTTTGTAATCATTAATTAACTATTCTTCGTTTAATATATAAATTTTAGGCTTTCCATTGCTTACCAAACTTATAAATAAATAAAAGAATTCCATAAAAAAAGAATCCTCAGTTTGTCTCAACTTTTAAAAATGACATTCAAAAACATTACAATTCTTATACAAAGGAAACCTATGGTAAAAGCTATAATACAAAAATATTAAAAATACATGAATCAAATTATTTTTGACAACTAACTCAACTTATTTACTGGATAATTAAAATAAACTAAAATACTTGATCTGTGCAAAAATGATTAGATCACCTAGGAAAAAGTTTACATTTCATTCCACATTTTTAACCCCTAGCTGTTTTAAAATATAAAGTTTCTTTACTCCCACCAAATTTCTAAGCAAATTTATTTTTTTCAAATTTAGTAGTATATTTCTATTTTTATTTGAGGGAACCCAGGAAGGGAGATAACTAGTATTCAGTTATTATTTCATAGTCTGATTTATCAATTAGGGAATGTGCTATAGTAAGCAAGTGTATGATATGATGGCTCATCCATCTACAACTTTAACCCACAATTACAAGATTAAATGGACTTTTCCCAAACATTCAAATAATCTTCAGTATCCGTCGACATTGTGTACCATTTTTTTTCACTTCTAAAAGGTTCTCCAATCAAAGAATGGAATTTTTCATTTCTTACATCTTATTACTCATATTGAAGGATAGGCTGGTTCAGCTGATATCAACATAGATTTAGTTAGAGCAGATTCTGAACTTACATCCATAAATCTTGCAATTTGGTCAATCTTCAAGGACTGCATCAATAGTTAAAGGGTAAAATAGAAAATTTATGAATTTAAGAAAGAATTAAAACATAAAAATGTCAGATCTCATTACGTAAATAAATATTTTGCATGTAAAGGCAAAATCTATTTAGTTTCCCATCAAACTCAATCAGATTAAGGCTTGGTAAAACAAGATTTGACAATAAAAACAAATAAAATCATATAAAAACCACTAAAATAATATAAAACCAGATAAAATACAAATCTTGTTATAGCAAAACCTTATATTTACTTAAAAGCTACAGTGGTAATATACTAGTGTCTTAAAGTAGAATATATGGAGAATTCTTGTTAATGATATGAAAATTTTGTCATAATGAGATCCAACTATTCAAATCAAAAACAAGATTATAAGCAGAATAAAAAAACAATAAAAATATTCAAACCAACCTATCCTTCACATGATGAAATTGTTGTAGGAGATGCTTCCCAAAGTTAAAACAAAGTATTTAAAAGGTCCATTTTTTAATTGGGAACCCCAAAATTTCTTTATAATAAAACAAAATGCACATTGCCATTAGTTACAGAAGATAATCTGAAAGTTTCAATGAAAATCTACCAATAGTATATAAGCTGTGGATGAGAGATGATGATGGACAAACAGACAGACAATACAAATCTTCTCCAACAGCCCATTTCATGCTAGCCTTGAAGGCAGAAGGGATTTTGATCCCAAGCTTGGTCAAGCCAAAGAATTGAAAATACCTAGGTATTTGATCCTCCTCTGCAAATCATGCTGCATTTAATATGACTATTATTATTTTGATTTATTGAGACTCTTTCATTGAGCGGATTATGTAAAATGAAGAGTCAATTAATTTTATGGTTCAATAAATTCAAAATAAATATTGTCATTCATTATAAATAAATTTCTATCAAAATTCAGCTTTTATATTAATTATATTAACAATAACAACGTACACACATGTTCGTATGAATAGTCAGTCGCCATAAAATTGACAACATTGAAAATAAAGGTAATACTTTTAACCAATCAGAAGACAGTAAATACAACAAATTTATTTATATAGGTATGAGAGGATTCTTCAGCTCATAGTCAGAATGATGTGTCCAGGTAGGGTGAAATGTTATTGTGTGGAATGTTACATTGTGAACTAGCACATTAAAAATCTAGCTCAGCTTGTCGGTCTAGTACAAAGCAGGGTCTATATTGATATCACATTAATATGTTCTCATCCTTAATCTTCATTTAATTTGCCACTGGATGTTAAACAGCCATCCAGCAAAAATAATTTTACAGGTTCCTGAGTAATTTTGGGTGGGTAAATAATTTTTAAGAAGTTGAGTACAATCCTTAAAAGAAGAACCTTAAAAAATTCCTTGAAATATATATTATGATAAATGAGAAAAATCATAAAAATCAATCACATAAAAATGAAAAAATTAAACAAACTACAAAAACTGTGTAATTATTTTCACTTGAGTGGCCTCAGATACTGAATGATGCAATTATAATATATAAACAAACCAATAAATAAAACTGACAGCCATTAATTTGTATAAATATACAGAAAGTGGAGTCAAACACAACCAAATAGCCAAACATTTTTATTTGGGGTCAAAAACTTAGTACTATAAATATTTAACAGGGGACTTGTTTATATTCTCTTTAGTGTGTTTGGCCATCAAAGTCCTACTTTTTTGGATTGTAACCGGCAAAATTCCTTTCACAAAGCACTTGTAAGACTTACATGTACATAACTTAAAAAATATATGTAAACCAATGTAAGTCTTATGGGTACTTTGTGAAACCATATGGCTTACTTTTGGGACCCCTCAAAAAACAATAATTTCACAGTTTTATTTTTCATCAATCACAAAACAATAATTGAATGCAAGTAATATTAATAAAAAAATATCTACAATTTGAAACTCAATACAGCAATAAAAATAAAATTTGTTAACAACTCATTCTGCTTACAAGACTACTGTCTAAGGATTCTACTAAAAAGATAGCAACAGTTCATCCGATGGTTTGCAGGATTATTGTCCGAGGATTGTACCATACAAGGCAGCAACAGTAACACTTTCAACTGAAAAGAAATAAAGTTAAGTTTTAATTATTAATTGTTAATATCAAAATAATCTTAAGGGTATATAATAAAATTTAATTGACAATTTTCGAATTAAAAAACAGATATCAATGAATGTGAAAACTCTTTTTTTTGGCTACTTATATTTACTGATTACTCCTGTGCAGCTATTGTAAAATGGAGAAAAAAAACGTCAATACACAAAAACTTTCCGAACTTTACTTAGACGACATCAAATACCTGAGCAATTATTTGAAATATCAAACACAATGAATGCAGAAGCTGCTGATAAATTCACTTAATAAAAAGTTAAAATTAATGAATATTTTGTTATTTGTTGTTTAATTGATGCTTACTCCAAACAAAATTTTCTCCATGATAAAAATGTAGGAATAAATTCTTTTGAAATTTGAAATGAAAATATGAAAGACTGAATGTAAGGCAGTTATCATACATCTTTTTTATGACAGCTTGGTTTTACATGATATCAGGTTATCTCCCCTTCACATCTCTTATTCAGTACCTGCTGATAGGTACTATCAAATGACAAGGGAGACAAAAATATCAGTAAATACGGATACACTTCTAAAGTAAAGGTACAACATTTTACATTGAAATATATTTAGGATAGATATATAGATATCTAGGGGCATTCACAATTAGATAACATAAATAAATTTAAATTGTATGTTGATGAATAAATTCTCACCTTAAAACAGTTCTAATTACTTCCCAGCAAGTAACCCAATGGAAATGCTGTGATGCTAACCTGTAATACAAAGACGGTCAGTTATTCTCAAACTTTTAAAAAATAATATCTACATAATAATTTTTTTTTTAAAGTACTAGGATAACAAACAAAATTCTGTGAAAAATAATTGGTATTCAGAATCAAACTAATGGTTTTAAATTTGCAATAGAAAAATAAACTTGTATTTCATCATATTGTATAGTATTTAAAACCTTTAAAAAATTGATTGATGTCAACTACTATTAAAATTGTTTTTAAAAAAAGCTTGAAAACCTACCAACATGTTAACAATATCAGATATCCAAGTCTTACTCCCAACACCATGAAAACATAGTAATTTCAACTACCTGAAATAAAAAAATATACTTGTTTTAAAGATGAAATTATGCCCAAGAAGAGTAACAAAATTATGTCTAAGAAGAGTAACAAAATTATGTCTAAGAAGAGTAACAAAATTATGTCTTGTTTCATTTCTTGTGAATTTGTTATATACTATCATCTTCAATATGTAAACTTGATACCAATGGTAGAAAACAAATACATGTACATCTAATACAAATGATTACAGTTGTGTTATAAAAAAATGTTATGCACTGATGTAGATATCCTCAAAATCAAACAAAAACACTTAATAAACAAATAATTTTAAAAGCCTATAATAATATTATCATAAATTTTGTGGAACATTTCTACTCACCACAGATTTTTCCTGGTAAGGCCTCAGACTTGGTTGAAGATTTAATTGACCATCTTCCTTAGAGCTGCTATCCTGGCTGCCAAGGTGGTTCATGTCCTCATTATCTTATTGTCCATTTGCTTTCAGAAATAATATATATATAAAAAAATATCAGATGCACTTTTAACAAATCAGTTTTTTGAAAATTTCACCCAATCAATTGTAGTTACCCACGATTTCTCCAACCCTCCAAATCTATTATCTGGAGCTTTGCTTACATTTTTTTTTTATTTACAGAACTCTAAATAATAGTAAATTTTAGCTAGTATACATCTGATATTTAAAGAAAACTTGTACAAAAGTGAATATTTAAGTAATATGTTATATTCCCTATAAACACTGAGGAAATTTCAAGTATGAGGAGTTAAACAGGGGTATTACCTCCCTTTGCCATGAAAATTTCACCCTGTTGAGACTCCACATCCTTCCTATATTTAACAAAAATACAAAATAAAGTATAACTAAAATTAAAAAATAATTTAATAAAAAAACCACAACACATTTCAATAACTAATTTAGCACTTTAATTTTTACCTAGGGGCCCTTGGTGGCATAGTGGTCTAAGTAGTTCAACTACTGTATCACTAGCCTGTCAACACTGAGGTTGAGAATTCAAACCCAGCATGTGGTAGGTGTGTTCAACTCAAATCTTAATTGATTAGGATTGACAGTTTTCTGGGGAAAATTTTGTGGTTCTCTCCCGTTACTTTAACTTTTTCAACCAATAAAAAAAAAATGGCCACCAAGATATAACAAATCGGGATGAAAGTGGCGTTTTACCCCAAAATTCAATCAATCAATCTTTTTTCACCAAGATGTTCCTTTACTATGCTTCTTGTGAAATAATCGTAATTTTTTTGGCTAAAAACACTGCAAAAAATAACAAAAAGTCGGGAAAAAAATATATATCTAACAATTAAGGAAACCCAAAAATCACAACAAAAATTTTTTTTTTTTCTTTTTTAGATTCTCCATTCTAAACCTACTGGAAGCGTTTTGACTGACAGACCATTATTAAGTTTACAAGTAAAATTGTAAAATTGGTCTGTTTCATTCATTTTCAAAGTATGAATGAAATCGAGTTACAGCGGGAAAAAATAATGAATAAGATCTAAACTATGAAACAACATATCAAAAACTAGTTCAGTATCCATTAGCATGACAAGAAAAGTGTCAAGGCAATAATGCACATAAGTAGAGCCATAGGTTTTAATGGAAAAAAGAAAGAGTAATTTTGAAATTTCAAATACAAGTTAACCTTCAACTTCCAATCTTGTTGAAAATGGAGAATCTTTACACATTTTTTTTTTTTTTTTTTTGCAAAAAATTACATTTTCTGAAACATACACAAAAATTGTCTGAATTACATTCTTTACTGTTATGTCACATAATCATTTTATGCTGCAGCCACAGATAAAGTTTCCTGAAAAAGAAATATACATTCTTAAACATATCTGTCAAAACATATGATCAAAACTATATAAAAATTTAACAATATCTAATACAATTATTAGCAAAAAAGGATGAAAAACTAATCAATGGTTGATATTTGTCATGTTTATTTTTCGTTTATTCTTTTTCATGAATCAATGCGTAGGTTTTCTTGTTTGAAATTGATTCACGTTTTGTGATGTCAGGGCCTTTTATAGCTTACTTAATACTGGTACTGTAAATTCAGAAATTATTGCATGCATCTATTCTTGCGATTTTTGAAGAATGGACAAATATGCAAGATTAATAATCGCGATTTCAGGAAAATCTGCATACGAAGTTATGCATCAGATATAAGAATATGAGTTCTTATTATTGCGATATTCTACTAGTTGCATTATTTGCATTAATAAAAACCTCGTAATAATTTCTGAATTTACAGTCGTATAGGTTTTGCTCATTGCTGAAGGTCCTAAGGTGACCGCAAGTTGCTTACATATACATCATTTGGTCTCTTAATGATAGTTGTGTAGTTGGCAATCATATTACATCTCCTTATTCTTATATACCCCTATCCAGATTACCAGTATACATAAAACTATTAATTTAGAAAAACATTAAAATGTTACATCTACATGTGTACATAATAAAATCCATGGTGTATTTACATGCTCTTAGATGAATAGTTCATTAATCTATTTTTTTAGTTCCTACCATAAAATTTAGCTCTATTGGCCCTTCCCAGCCTCAATCCTTACAGACAAGCTGTGGTGCTAACCTGAAATATAAAATGCTTAGTCATTCAAAATTGTTTTAAAGGATCCTTTTGGTATACTGTATCTATATTATATAAAAACCCAACAAACTTTTATGTAATCAATTCAATCCTAAAAGGGGTAGGTTTAAAAAGGGCTAAAGTTGGCCCTAAGATTTTAATGTTTTTTAAATCAGACCCAAATACTACAAATTTGACATAAAAATTGTTGTGGTATCATTAATACAAAATAACGTCTTTTTGGCACCTCACAATGTAAATTACAAAGTTATGACCTCGATTATGCAATAGTGTTTTAATGTCAGTTAATGTCCAATTTTCCACAATTCGAAACAATATTTAGCATAATTCACTTTCCCTAATCCAAAAATATTTTGTGTCTCGTAACTTAAATATTACCCTTGGCACCTTTAGGTTACTAAACTATTTGAACCATAGGTTGTGGCCAAAGTATTCTTGAAGCTTTTAGGTCAGAAAGATCATGAAATAATCACATTTTGATAATATCTCCAAAATAGCTAATTATGGAGTCTACAATGTATAATTAAGAAGATATTTATTTTATCTAGCATTAATTCTCTTGAAATATATCCATTTAAGAACCAGATTGGGGCCTTTTTGGTATTTTATGATAAAAGTTGAAATTTAAGGCCATATTTTGCCAAGTGAACATTGTCTTTACTTATAATGGTACTGACAAAATAAAGAGTATACTATTGACCAAACTCTTATAAACCTTTAACCCTCAAGTCTGTATTTATTTCAAAATAATCTATCGATTTTTTTAATTCAAAACATGGTTAACATACTGGTACCTACCTACATATTAGCTGTATAAGACCACCAAGTCTTATTCCCACACCATGAAAACATGCCACAGAAAGTACCTAAATAGAAATTAATATATATGTTTATTTTACAAATCTATTTCTATGTTAACCTAAAATTTACTTTCAAAATTGTTCTGATTTCTTACTTCATGTACCAATAGTATAACATCCACATACTTTGTAAAATTTATATAAAAGATTGAAAAACAATAAAAAATGGTCAAAGGTTTTATGATTTGAATTTCAAGTTTGCACACAATTTGAATATTTTACAATGAGTTGTCTCCCATTGGTTGAACAAATCTTGCTGTTAATTGTGCCAGTCTCCCCTTGAAATTTAATTCCTATCTCAGGATTTACTCTTGTAATTGTAATAAAAATTCTTGTTAATGTACCTGGTATTTCAAAATATTAAATTGGTAAATAAATTCTTCAAAGGTGTTTTTCATGCAGAAAATAAGGATGAATATGCACTTTTTATCAAATATTTCTAGGAAATGTATAGAAATTGTTTGGCTTCAATAAACTTGCCTTCTTATTTTTCATTGTAAAGCCTCAGACTTGTTGAAGATTTTATTGACCATCTTCCTTAGAGCTGCTCTCCTGGCTGCCAAGGTGGCTGTCATCATTATCTTATTGTCAATCTTTTTTTTGGGGGTCCATTGTTTATAGAAATAAAGTTAAATATATAAAAAATATCAGATGCACTTTCAATTAATCACCTGTCTTGAAAATTTCACCAAATCAATTCTACCGGTAGTGACCCATGATTTCTCCCACCTTCATATCTATTATCTAGAGCTCTGTTTACATTTTTTTATTTACAGAGCTCTGAATAACAGTCAATATTAGCTTGTATTCATCTGATATTAAAGCAAAAACTTATACAAATGTGAAATTCAAGTAAATAAAGTTATACATTCCATAACATGAGGAAATTTCAAGAATGAGGAGTTAAACAGGGGTATAATAAATTACCTCCCTTTGCCCTAAATTTCACCGTTGGGACTCCACATCATTGCTATATCTAACAAAAATACAAAAATGGTATAGCTAAAATTTAAAAAATATTCAATATAAAAAGTCCAAACATTTTAATACATATTTAGTACATCAATTTTCACCTAGGGCCTTGGTGGTTCTCTCCCATTACTCTGACTTCCTCAACCAATAAAAAAAATGGCCACCAAGATATAACCAATCTTGCTGAAAGTGGCGTTTAACACTAAAAATCAATCAATCTTTTTTCACCAAGATGTTTCATTACTATGCTTCTTGTGAAATAATTTTAATTTTTTTTAGCTAAAAACACTGCTAAAAATAACAAAAAATTGGAAAAATATATACATCTAAAAACCCAAAAAATACATTTCAATAAAATAACATATTTTTATCTTTTTCTTTTCATTTTTCTTTTTTTTTTTTTAGATTCTCCATTCTAAACCTACTGGAAATGTTTTGACAACACATTGACCATAATTAAGATATCTTAAGTAGGTCTACAAGTAAAATTGTAAAATTCTGAACTATCAAGTTAGCCTATAACTTCCAATCTTGTTGAAAATGGAGAATCTTTACAATTTTTTTTTTTTTTTTGTAAAAAATTATAAACATTTTTTGAAACATACACAAAAATTGTCTGAATAACATTCTTTATTGTTTCAGTTATATCGCACAATAATTTTATTCAGCCATAGTTGAAGTTACCTGAAAAAGAAATATACATTCTTGAACATATAAACAATATTTAATGCAAAGGAATAATTAACTGGGCATCACACTGATGATGCATAGAACATTGCTTTTACTTTGTTTTAAAGTGATGTGTTGACATAAATTTTAAACAACCAGTCTTCATTAGCAAATAACGGATGGCAATCAAGTAGTTGGATGATGTCTGACATATTTGTTATTATTTCATTGATTCATCATAAATCAGGCGTTGGTTTTCTCGTTTGAATTGTTTTATATTTTGTCATGTTGCCAACTTTTATAGTTAACTGTAAGGTATAGGTTTTGCTCATTGCTGAAGGCCATACAGTGACCATTAGTTGCTTACATCCATGTCATTTGGTCTCTGGGAGATAGTTATTTCATTGGCAATCTCATTTATTTTATATATGGGGACAATTTTAGACAACTTAAAACAGCAAGATTTTCTAAGTACCGGTATAATTTTTTATTTCCCTAATTTATCTTGATACCTCCTTCCAGATTATACAGTTATAATTTAAGAAAAATTAAAATATAATACTTCTTCTCTGCATAATTAAAATATAATACTTCTTTGCATAATAAAATTCTAGGGTATTTACATGGTCTTGGCTAAATAATTCATTAATCTATGTATTGGTTCTTACCATAAAAGTCAGCTCCAATGGCCATTCTCAGCCTCAATCCTTACAGACGAGCTGTGATGCTAACCTGAAATATAAAATGCTAAGTCATACCAAAATGGTTTAAAAGGATCACTGTTACTGTATGAAAATTATAAAGAAATGGGTTATACACATGTAACAGGTGTTGAGAACATATTGAATAGACAGCAATCCAACAACCCAACAAACTAAATAATCAAGTAAGATCCTTACATTTACACATATCTTTGTACTGATAGAAAAAGAAAGAGTAGACTATTGACCAAACTCTTATAAACCTTCAAGCCTAGAGCACATAAAATTTCCAAATAATTTTTATATTAACATTTATTTTTTTCAAAACAGTATACTGGTACCTACCTACATATTAGCTGTATTAGACCACCAAGTCTTATTCCCACAACATGAAAACATCTCACAGAAAGAACCTAAAATATAACAATTGACAACTTATATACTTTACATTTCCCCGACATTTACCAAATATTGTTCTGATTTCTTACTACATGTACACAATAGCATAACATCAACAACTGTAAAATTAATATAAAAGATGAAAAACAAAAAAATTAAGTCTTTATAAGTTTACAATTTGAATTTCAACTCCACAAAAATAATGGCTTAAACATATTTTATTGTTCATAAAGACAAATCATCTGCATATTTTACAATAAGTTATCTCCCATTGAATGGAAAAATCTTGCTGTTCATTGTACTAGTCTCCCCTTGAAGTTGTACTATTTCAGGATTTAATATTGCTATTTAAATAGAAATCTTGATCTTAAATTATAAACTATTAAATTAATTCGTCAATGGTGTTATGAATGCATATGATTAAAAGAGTGATGTGTGTTTTCTTAAGGGCATACAATAGTTTTGATCCCACAGTGATTTTAGGAAAAATTGGCATACAAGCTATTTTTTAACTGGAAAATTCAAATATGTAATAAAAAATATACCTTCATGTGCTAAATTTAGAGATAAATGGGATCAAAATTTTGGACATATACTTAAAATTTTGGTTTCTTGGACATTTCAATCCTTTGGACAGACATGTGTAACTTTTTTGTTTCAAAAGATAAATACATGAGAACAAAAGGTTTGGAATATCTTCGTTGAAAAAGTCGGCTCTTTGTGTAACAATTTTTTGTAAATAATTCATTTTTATTAAATTATGATTTTAGAAAAAAACGGCATATTTTGGCTGTATATTTATCTAATTTAAAAAAAAATCATCGGTGACTTTTTTTTAATAAAAATTGGAAGAAATAATCTCCATACAGTATCAAGTCAAATGTCATTTTTAAAAAGAGGGGTCCATGTGCTCATTTTCAAGCTAATAATTAAAATCCCTTGAAAAATTCCTTTTCCTGATATGTTGCAGTTTGACATCTCGAAAATAACATTTTACATTAGCAACATCATTATCTCCACTGTAACTGTATCGTATGCCCTTAATATACACTTTTTATCAAATTATTTACAGAATGTATAGAAATTGTTTGGCTTCATTAAACTTGCCTTATTTTTTACTTGGTAAAGCCTCAGACTTGGTTAAAGATTTATTTAACCATCTTCCTTGGAGCTGCTACCATGGCTACTTTTATATGCTTTTCAACATAATTTTTTGTGCTGATCAGTTCACTGAATCCATTTTATCCACTTAATGAAATGTCCTTTCCATTGTATTTAATCAAATATACAACTGTCCAAAGAATGTTCCAAAGCATCTCAAAATATTTTCTTTTTCCATTCATGGCAGCTGAAGTAATTCTCAATGTAAAATACAAATAATTTATTGAATCCTTCATAAAATACAGTAAAAATACCAGATATGCTTTTAAACAGGTAACTTGTATTTTGAAAATTTACCAAATGTTTTTAGTACCCCACAATTTCTCTTTCCCATTATTATTAAGAACTATGTTTACATTTTTTTTTATTTACAGAGCTCTAAATAATAGCTTTTGTATTAGTTAGCAGACATCTGATATGTAAATACTTAAACAGAGGTAATAAAAAAAGAACAGAATAGTAATTGGCTAACACCTATAAATCACCAACATTTTTTAATATTTTGAAGCATAGTTTAATAAAATATCCCTTCTTTTAAGGTTTACTCATCATGCACATCGTAGGCATGTATATTCCAAAAATTGATCATAGTAGCTGAGTTGTGCAAATTTATATTTTCCCTAAACAATAGAGAATGATCTATACTGAAATTTAAATATATGGAAATATAAAATGTAAAAATTGGTGATGATGATCAACGTCAATCGATTTGCAAACTCTCTATGAAGGTTCCAAAGATATGGGTTAAAAACAAAAATTGTTAACTTCTTTAGAAGTTTTTAGATGAAAAGCTCCCAATTCAAGAAAAATGGGAAAAAATTATCAAACAGTCTCAAAGTAACAAGTGCACAACTTAAATATTTGTGCAATCATTGTGTGAAGTTTCAAAGATCTAGACTGAAAACTGCAGGAGTTAATTACACAAAATTGGTACCGTCTATGTAAATTTTTATAAAAAATTATTAAGTTCAAATTTTGGAAAAATGGGGGAAAATTCCTCAAGCAATTTCAATCTAGGAGATACACAACTTCAACATGTGTGCAATCCTTCTGTGAAGTTTCGATGGTACAAGAAACACTGAAATAAAAAAATACAAATATAATGCAAAATGGTGCTATGTAGTATGAAATCTTTACATTTAGGACCAAACTTAGTAAGAAAAATTATGAACTCAAAGAAATGATAAAAATACTGATTCTTTAAAATAAAAATGTCCAAATTGCATGTAATACTTCATCAATTTAGTTTTTTAAAACTATAATACCTGAAGAAAAATAGTTCCAAAATTTACAATTCAAAAAGTGATGTTTCTGTTCCCAAATTAAGTTTGATAGCATATTGATTGGTGATATCAAAATTTGTTTTTCATATTTGTTTTTCATAAGACTGCTTCCAATGACTTCTGTTGGAAAAGAAGGGAAATCACTGATATCGTGACATTAATAGAGATGGACTGACACAAGGTAACACTTGGGAATGACTGGTTCTTTAAATGGAGGATAACAGTCAATAAAGAACCAGCTTCAGTCAATACACAGACTTACAGGAAACAGCTCTTTTGGCTATTTGAGAGGAAACAAATTCCATGTAAAACTAAAATAGTTTTTTAACATCATTAAATAAACTGTTATCACAGAGATATGTCTCGCCTTCTTGTAATTTTGATAATGCAAATGTTGAAATTAAAACAGCAATACTTTAACATGTAAGTTATGCAAATATTCAAAGTCAATGAACCATGACTGAAGGTACATGGCTAAACAATCTCCATGGAATGAGATGTGCCAATGCTAATACAACTGCTTACCAAATACCATTGACTTATTATAAGTCGTTCCTTTAAACAAACCTAAACACAAACATTAACTTGTAAACTATGTAAAAGTTTCAAAGTCAATGAACCATGATCAGGGTGGGGCTATATAATCTCCATGGAACGATACTTGCAAATGCCGATACATTTGCATAACAAATATCATTGACTTAACATTAGCAGTTCATCTTAAACTGATCTAATCACAAACTAATACATGTAAACTAAGCAAAAGTTTCAAAGTCAATAGACCATGACTGAGGGGCGGGCCAAATATTCTCCATGGAAATGAGATGTGCTAATGCTTATACAACTTAACACCAATTAACATCGGCCTTCCACTAATGATTCCCCATGAACTGACCTAATCACAAACTAATACATGTTAACTTAGCAAAATTTTCAAAGTCTATAGAGTTTTTAGATGAAAAGCTCCCAATTCAAGAAAAATGGGAAAAATTATCAAACAGTCTCAAAGTAACAAGTGCACAACTTAAATATTTGTGCAATCATTGTGTGAAGTTTCAAAGATCTAGACTGAAAACTGCAGGAGTTAATTACACAAAATTGGTACCGTCTATGTAAATTTTTATAAAAAATTATTACGGTAAGTTCAAATTTTGGAAAAATGGGGGAAAATTCCTCAAGCAATTTCAATCAAAGAGATACACAACTTCAACATGTGTGCAATCTTTCTGTGAATTTCAATGGTACAAGAAACACTGAAATAAAAAAATACAAATATAATGCAAAATGGTGCTATGTAGTATGAAATCTTTACATTTAGAACCAAACTTAGTAAGAAAAATTATGAATTCAAAGAAATGATAAAAATACTGATTCTTTAAAATAAAATGTCCAAATTGCATGTAATACTTCATCAATTTAGTTTTTAAAACTATAATACCTGAAGAAAAATAGTTCCAAAATTTACAATTCAAAAAGTGATGTTTCTGTTCCCAAATTAAGTTTGATAGCATATTGATTGGTGATATCAAAATTTGTTTTTCATAAGACTGCTTCCAATGACTTCTGTTGGAAAAGAAGGGAAATCATTAATAGAGATGGACTGACACAAGGTAACACTTGGGAATGACTGGTTCTTTAAATGGAGGATAACAGTCAATAAAGAACCAGCTTCAGTCAATACACAGACTTACAGGAAACAGCTCTTTTTGGCTATTTGGAGAGGAAACAAATTCCATGTAAAAACTAAAATAGTTTTTTTTTAACATCATTAAATAAACTGTTATCACAGAGATATGTCTCGCCTTCTTGTAATTTTGATAATGCAAATGTTGAAATTAAAACAGCAATACTTTAACATGTAAGTTATGCAAATATTCAAAGTCAATGAACCATGACTGAAGGTACATGGCTAAACAATCTCCATGGAATGAGATGTGCCAATGCTAATACAACTGCTTACCAAATACCATTGACTTATTATAAGTCGTTCCTTTAAACAAACCTAAATACAAACATTAACTTGTAAACTATGTAAAAGTTTCAAAGTCAATGAACCATGATCAGGGGTGGGGCTATATAATCTCCATGGAAACGATACTTGCAAATGCCGATACATTTGCATAACAAATATCATTGACTTAACATTAGCAGTTCATCTTAAACTGATCTAATCACAAACTAATACATGTAAACTAAGCAAAAGTTTCAAAGTCAATAGACCATGACTGAGGGGGCGGGGCCAAATATTCTCCATGGAAATGAGATGTGCTAATGCTTATACAACTTAACACCAATTAACATCGGCCTTCCACTAATGGTTCCCCATGAACTGACCTAATCACAAACTAATACATGTTAACTTAGCAAAATTTTCAAAGTCTATAGACCATGACTAAGGGGGCGGAGCCAAATAATTTCCATGGAAATGAGATATGCCAATGCTTATACAACTGCATACCAAATATCATTGACCTACCACTAGTGGTTCCCATAAATTGACCTAATCACAAACTAATACATGTAAACTATGGAAAGTTTCAAAGTCAATAGACCTTGACTGAGGGCAAGGCCAAATAATCTCCATGGTAATGAGATGTGCCAATGCTAGTACAACTGCATACCAAATATCATTGACCTACCACTAGTGGTTCACCATGAACTAGACCTAATCACAAACTAATACATTGTTGACGCCGCCGTCGCCGACGCCGGAAACAGCATACCTAAGTCTCGCTTTTTGACTTCGTCAAGGCGAGACAATGATTAAAAAGCAATTATTGAAACCCCCATAGTAATTTGGAGCAGGATCCAATTTGAATTTAAAACTGCTTGGTTAATACAACTGATTGTGTGCAATATTTAAAAACAAATTGAGCGGAATTTAGAAAAGAAAAGTCAGAACGTTACAAATCTTGTCTACAAATCATGATGAGCAATTGTTAAATGTGATGAAAAAGTCAAATTAAAAATAGTTGTCAATTATGTACTGATAATTATAAACAAAATAGTTACTAATATTTAAATAGAATAAAATTACACAAATTTAAGTAAAATCTGATGCCAAATGGACATGGGAGACATAAAAAAATAGCCTGTTCCCAAAACTCATTTTTGATAATGAAATTAAAATTTGAAGCAAGTTATCTCCTTACTACAAAGTACTGGTTTACAGCTGTGTAAAGACAAAGCAAAGAAACAAACAAAAAATGATACTAACTTATATACAACATTTGAAGCTTGATGATGAAATTTGATTACAAGCATGTTGTAAGCAAAAGGAATACTGTGGATTCATTATTTATTATTGCCGAGTTAATAATCTTTTGTGGATTCATGTGAACCACAAATTTAAGTTTTTCACAAAATAATTTTTTATGGACTTGTATGGAGAATTGGTAAAAATGTCTGAATGAAAGCATAGTGTTGGAGGTGAGAGTTGAAAATTAACCCAAGGATGAGATATTTGAAGCAAAAAAAGACATTACTACTATATAACATAAGGATGATTACTTGAAATAACTCCGGAAATGATGATAATTTCAGATAACTCAGAATGAAGGTTTTTTTGGGGGTATTGGAAATGATTAAAATAATTGTTCTTCCCATTTGGTCAAAGAATTAAGTGATTGTATTTTAGATAAGAGATACATCCAATTAGATTATTATTTTGAAATGTTACTTTTACTTCTTGATTACCTTGTTAGCAATCAGTGCTTTGAAGAAGCAGATACCCTGAATTAATTTTAATGACGCTGAAGTAAATAATAACATTTTGGATAATTTTTCACAATACCGGTACTTGAATTCAATTTAATATACAAATATATTTCACTTTTTCCATTTCCTATACATCATAATATATCAAATACAATTTAGAATTTGATTAAAGATATTTGCTTTTAACATAGTTTTGAAAATTAGAAAAAAGTTTAACTATTGTACAGATTCAAAGTTCAAAGCAGCTTTATGGTCAAACATTGCTTTTTTTTTTTTATATAAATGACTGTAAAAATATCAAATACATTTCATTTCAGAATTACATATAAAGATTCCTTTGAATGCAAAACACAATATCCTGAATACTTGAAAACCATAAAACCATTCAAAGAACAAAAGAAAAAACAGAAGATATAGCCAGACCCTACTGCAAGCTACACCAAAAAGAAACTATGTTAAATGTTAGTAGAGACGCAGCGATCCAAGCTCAATGTATTTCTGAAATGATAATTTGATATTTGCTTAGTCTTCAAAAAACTTTTAAGATGAACATTAATATTCAGCTATGAAACTTTGAATGCAAATGACTACGAGCTTAATTTAGTTTCAAGTACAAATGTACTATGTTATTCTCCAATTTGACAATCACAATGTATTGAAAATAGTAAAAAAATTAGGAAAATTGTTAGATTATAAAGCTGAAATTTCAATTTTATCTTTTTTAACTGGTGTACCACAAAAAACTGCATGAATTTTTTTGCAAACCCATTTTCAACCACCCAAAAGCACTGACAAAGCAAACAAGACAATGTTTAAAAATATCTGTCGATCATTGGATTCAACGACAGTCTGTTGTAAATACCTATAAATGTGTTACAACCTAATAAACCTCATCCAAAGTTATTGCAACTATCACCATTTCTGCATTGATCACTTTGATAAAAAATGAACAAATTAAATAAGTGGGCATTCCACTCTGGGTTAATCTCCAACCTCTTTTTTTGCTTCCAAGGTTGTTGGAGTATGCCTAATTTAACTTTTGAAAATTGTGGGCAAATCTTTTTACTGCATTCCAGAAGAAAATTTAGTTCAATTGTAAATTAATGGGGAATACTTTTTGTATGTTATAATCAAATTAAATCAATCTTCTTCCTGGGTTTTATCATTTAATTTCCAGTTTTTATAGTACATTTTAATTTGTATCTATACATCCCTATTGAATGCATGAATTGTTTCTTTTTTGGGGGGTAAAATTCGAACTACATTGTACTCTTGAACTGCTCACTAAAAATTACTGTTCTACCTCAAAAAATTAAAATGTCATTGATAAATTCAAGCTGAACTGTACTAAAAGAAAATACTTTTTAGTATGTTTTGAAATAAAATGAAACTTAATCAAGAATCCATTGCCAAGAATGTAATATGTAGGAACTACTACTTGTATTTATATTCAAACATTGGCATATTCATCTTGATATTTTTTTAATTATGAGAATAAAAAAGTAGGCCGTTACGTCCTTGGCTATTATGGATCAAATATTATTTGGCTGCTGTTATAATAAGATGAAAACTTTTACAATTAAAAATAGCTCATCATAATCTTCAAGAAATATCATTAAAAATTTGATGGTGAATATTTATTATAATCATAAATGAGTCTTTTTATATAATATTAACTAATTTCCAAATTCAGAATCATCAAAAGTTGATAGACATTTAAAAGTTACTGGGTTAAAATTTTGATCTAAATGTATATTTATAAAAAATATGAAATTCAAATAATCTGAACCCAATCATATTTTTCCAATTACTAAGTACTTCACAGATATATCTTAATTTACAAGCAGAACATTTTACCATAAAATAGGGGAGTAGGCTTTTTCACCTAGGCAAACTGATTTCAATTCAGATAGCATCACATTCAAGCAGTATATCATACTAAAATACCCTTGGCATAACATTGTACCCCCTCAACTTTCTAAAGGGTAAAATATACATGACTTTTATCTTAGCATAGTGTCCCCGAATTTTACTTTACAAATTGGATCAATTAGTTGAAATACCGCTTCAGTTTGGTATCCTCATTTCATACGAGTTACCACCCTTCTTTTTTTTTCTCTACTGTCATTCAAGATATCAGTGTTTTCATGTAGTAAGACTGAGTCATCATTTGTCGTTATTTTACTTTATATTTTCTGTTAAAAAAGGTACATTATTAAATTTTGGAACAGTTTAAATGTGAAAATTCATAGTTATAAGCATACTTTTAGCTACTTAAAAAATATACAGAAATTTGATATTTGTAATCTTTTATTTAACACAACTAATAATTTAATTGTTTAATGCATGAAAAAGGTTTGAAAATTTCTTTTATATTAGTGGATTAAAGTAAATTAACATTTCCAAATTTTGGCTTTATTCAAGAAATTAATTACTTATTATTTTGATAGTTCAATGAACTAAGTAAAACATTTTGTAGAAAGAGATGAAAAAACACACAAAAGATTAATGTTGCTTTTTGACAATTTTTGTTAGAATACATGGAGCAGTGAATGAAAAAAAAAAGCATTTAACTTTGTCAATTTGTAAATTAGTTAACATATCAAATACTTACTACCATTCTGCGGTGCCTGAGATCATCCCTTGTCTTTGGTTGGGTTGGTGCTTCAATTTTTTGTTTTCAGTGTAGTGTTTCATAGACAATTGTTCATCATTTCTTTTGGTTATGTCGTCTTTTTTCACCACATGGTTTAATTAAGATTGGAAATACTATTAGAGATAAGCTATTCCCAGATGTTCTAGGACACGGATACCTTCTCCTTGATTAAACTGTGTGTGCTGCTTCATGGAAAAAAGGTGAAATAAGATGTCTCATTTAATAAATTTTGTGAGGTAGGATATATTTTGTGTTCCAGGGAGTTCGGTCTCAAATTACAGGTTACTTCTGAAATTAATGATTTCTCATTCAAAACATTTCTGTTCCCATCCTGCATATGGCTACTAAACATGACTGTTTATACTGTTCAATGTAGTTATTTTTTATTACCCTGATAAGAATTCAATCAGCATAGATATATCAAATAATTAGAATGGTGTTGATACTTAATAAAGGTATTTAAGTTGATTTCTTCTGTGTGTTTTATCCCATTGACATTAATACCACATTATATTTCTTAAAGACAAACAAAAACACATATAAAGACAGAAATAATAAATACCTTATACCTATACATCTTTGTAAGAACTCTGAAATGGGTATAAATGATAAGGATTAGTGATTTGTTGGAGAAAATTTTTGTCACTTCCATCAAAGAAATGGACATACGGAAAACTATATGCTACTCTTCTTAGTCTGTTACAACAGAACCATATTCAAGGTCTATGACTGAGGCTGCATCTACAACAAAAACAAATTTGTAAATTATTAGTGTGTTGGAGAACGTTGGTGTCACTTCCATCAAACGGGCCCTTTAACAAGCTCAGAGTAGAGTGATCTTGTTACTATTGTACAGAGTTACGGAAACTATATGCCACTCTTCCTGGTCTGCTACAACGGAGCATCATTCAAGGTCTATGACTGAAACATCCTCTCGGCTGCATCTGTACAAAAATAAAATTTATAAATTAGTAGTGTGTTGGAGAACATTGGTGTCACTTCCATCAAACAGGCCCTTTAACAAGCTCAGAGTAGAGTGATCTTGTTACTATTGTATAGAGTTACGGAAACTATATGCCACTCTTCCTGGTCTGCTACAACGGAGCCATATCCAAGGTCTATGACTGTAACATCCTCTTGTCTGCATCTGCAAAAATCAAAATTATAAATTAAACATCTGTGGGTGAACTCTGAAATGAAATATAAATATATATACAACATTACACGTAAAAGTATAAAATGGATCAACCTACCTTATTTTCTATTTTTTTAAGTAGATTTTAAAATCTTAACATATATTTTTTTAAATTACCTTCTTTTACTTTATTTTTCCATAAAATTTAGCAATATAACTGCTGTCAAAATACTATATAGAATTTATACTTTTCAAATAATGTCACTCAAGTTAGTCAAAAGTGGAAGCATAAACATTTGAGTTTTACCTGTGAAAGAATAATTTTTGTGGGCAAAACCAGTCAGCAAAACCGTTCATTGTGGTGGCTCCCTTGTTTCATTTTTTTTTATTTTGACATTCCTTTCTTTTTATTATCTGACCAAGCTGAGCAATAATGTACTACTATGGTTCCTATTAAATGTTGCATGCATACAGACCAAAATGAGGTTGAATTATAGTATTGGAAAACAATAATTTATTAGCAATGTTTTTGAGCTCATTTTTACATAATTTAACTAAACTGGCTGCTAATTGCAAGTTATTACTTCATTATTCCACTTTTATTAATATTTATAAAAAACAAAATGCTGTTATTTTTTGTCTAAATCATAGCATATGCCTCTGATAAATATTCTAAATGTATTTTTTCAAACTTTTAAAAAGCGAGTGGAAGCTGGCTAAAATACACAAGATAATTAAGTAATTTTTATAACAATTTCAAGCCCACAGAATAAAAGGGTTTCGCTCCTAAGTGTGTCTAACATATCAAACCTCAAGCTTAGCTTTACAAATTTGTTGGATTCTTTAATGTTTATTGAGTAACAGTGACAATCTCCTTGTGAAAAAAGTATATTCTAGTGCAAAAACCATAAGCCTTGCTATCAACAGTAAAAAATGGTGAAAACTTTATCAAATATTAAAATCAATCTTCTTATCACTTAGAATAGGTTATGCTGCGTTTTGATCAAACTCATTAATACTCTGCAGAAACTAAAAAAAAAAATCAGTGAAAGTCAATCAAATGTTTAGCATCGACAATGCATTGAACATTTCAATGGAACTAACGAACATAGGGTTCTTTGTGACTCGAGGTAAAAGCCCATAAAACTACCAACAATGACAAAGTATTTTCCATGTCCTCAACCAAGTCATCACGTCACTATTGCCATTCAACTTCAATAAATATTTTGTTTGTCTTCGTGTATCAGTCAAAGTGCAGTGTTAGTGAAATAGTCTCTACAGAGTAGAAATGAGTAAAAATCTTTTAATGAAAGTTCTTGAAGTTATTTGAACATTTTTAAAATTATATTTATTTCAAGATGTAGGATACACATTTGACATTTTAGTGTGCTGATGTGGGTCTCCATGCTGTGATGTTTTGTTAGAAGAATGGCATCCTACATCATAGCCTTGTAAATTTTTTTGTGGAAAATGAAAAAAAATTCTTTTGTTGATGTAAGCAATTTGGCAAAGGGTAATTTTATATAACCAATTTCTGCATTTCTTTATCTTAGTTATCAATTATAAATACCACAGACACTAACAAAAGGAACATTTGAGAAAAGAAATATAATGCCTTGGTTAAAACAAAATTTTGTTTCAAACAAAAACCACAAATTAAAAAAAAGCAAACATGTTAAATGAATCATTTGAATAAATTTATCAAGTATTGAAATACATGTGATAAAATAAGTAAAAATAAAAATAACAAGAATGTGTCCATAGTACACGGATGCCCCATTTGCACTATCATTTTCTATGTTCAGTGGACCATGAAATTGGGGTCAAAACTCTAATTTGGCATTAAAATTAGAAAGATCATATCATAGGGAACATGTGTACTAAGTTTCAAGTTGATTGGACTTCAACTTCATCAAAAACTCTCTTGACCAAAAACTTTAACCTGAAGCGAGACAGACGGACGGACGAACGGATGGACACACAGACCGAAAAACATAATGCCCCTAGGTGGGGCATAAAAATCAAGTTCACCAACATACAATAAAATGCTGGAGAATATTTTAGAATTGACATATTTGGCACAACTTAGTATAAATTAGAAGATAAAACATTTATAAAAAAGCCAATAATTGCTTAACTGTAGGAAAAGTATTAATTTCTATGCCAAAAACAAATGGAAATAAAAGTTAACTAGTCAGAATGAAATGATAATCTTAATGTTTATCACAGATATAAGTAACCACCGAGTTTTCAAAATTTCAATCCATGTGGTCACAGTTGTCCCCATTGTTTAGGCTTAAATTAAAATATTGTTTGTTTGCAGTTTACCGACCGACCCTTGAAAATCCCTCCGACTGTGAAAATTTTATTGCTTTAAATTTTAAGAAATTATTTTTAAAACTTCTATTGCCGAGATCCAGAAATTCAGGTCCTTTCCGGAATTGATTTAAGTCTAGGTCGTTTACACGTTTTAAATTCGGTTTTTCTTCCCTTCCCGTCAAGCGTTCATGTGACCGTTTAATGATAAAGCACATGGAAATTGTTTACAGGTATCCATGAAGTTATGCAGGAGTACTTTACGCTGTCGACTTCTGTCAATTTTAAGACAAATAAAAATATATATACAGATTCAAGCACATGGAATGATGTCTTTGATGATATCATTGAAGAAGATGCAGCGGATATTCACAACCGACATGATGACTCATCTTAACCCGAATAATTCAGTCCCTCCCCGTGATCGACTCTCCCACTCGCGATGTAGCCATCGTAGAGCAGCGGAATATAACGACTGAATTATTCGGGTTAGACTCATCTTTGTCAACTTTCTGTCTTAAACAAATCGGGTACAGAATCTTTTGAGCCTGACTTTATGGAACCAGTTTCAGTGGTTAAACAATTCGACAGGAGCTTGAAGTATGTCATATTTCCTATAAATCGTTGTGAAGAAGGCAAAGATGAAACCACTCCTCCGTGAATATATGGATACCTGTAAACATGCCTGTACGGAGAAAGAGCTCATTTAAAATGTAAATGGATAGAGACCATGCCAAATCAATCAGAAGACACCTAAACTACACAAAGATGTAGAGAAAATGAATGATTAGCTTGAAAAATAAATATACTCTCTCTATATTAAATCTATCTTCGATTGCAATGAGTATGCTCCTTTAGGATAAGGGGGCTGCCCCACTCATTGCAGTTATTCTCTTTCTTACAATATTAAATATACCCAAACTTTGTGGCCTGTCACTGTGTGAATTGAACTAAAACATGTTCTTAGGAGCTATGCTGCCAATTTTTTTTATGCAGTTAAAACATTTCAGTACAGACCATTTACTTTAATGGGGTGCTATGGATTTCACCCCAAACTAGTAAGTTTTCTTTAGTTTTTATTTAAGCCTGGCATCAACATATCTTTCAAAATATAATCTTATTACATATAATTAAATATTGTTAGAAATATGAAAACAGTCTTTTTTATGTTGCCCTTTTTTTCAATTGAGGAAGATTCAATGGCTGATTTTTTAATTAAAATACACTCTTTAATACATTGTCTTATAAATCTTTAATATCTACTTTTTGATGAAAATACTGTACTCATGAAAACATTCTAGTCAAGAAGCATATATGTCCGTGAATATATTTCTTTAAAACAGTTCTAGTCATTCCTTGTTTATAAGTATTTCAGTATATAATAATACCATATGTTATGTCATAAATTGAATTAAAGTTTCAGTTTTAGTTAAAAGTTTTTTTTCTGACAATGCCTGTTCATTTCATGTTGGTTTTCAGTGTTTGTTGTTTTAAAATAGGTTTTTTTTCTTAACAAGAAACTTGGTTTGTGTAACTGCTTGTTTAAACCTTTTGGCTGATAAAATAAAATAATTTTCCTACCTACCGACCCTTCAATCTGAAGGTACAGTCGGGAAACTGCAAACAAACATATTTTTAAGGTTGGCCTTAAAGGTAAGCTTCATCAAAACAACTCCCATTCACTTGTAAAAATTTGAAAAATTACCAGAGCAACTGAAAAAATCTTAATAATAATAGGCCAATGAGGTAGTGTTAAATGAAATAAGAGTGAAATTTTGCTCTTGGCGGGAACTCATAGATTTTCAAAATTTTTTGTTGTTCGATAATTGCATCTGGTATTTTTTTTTTAAAAAAGAACATAAATTAGCTGATTCAAAATTTGAAGCCCTTCAATATACAAAGTTTTCCGCATGAAATTTTGTAGTTTGGTTTAGGCATTGCACAAAAAGGGTGAGCTTTTAGATATAAAAAAAAACATGTTTAACAGTTTAACCCTGCCACATGCTCATGTGCTTGTCAGAATTTGGTGTTCATATAAGTTCTTTGTTAGTCTGTTCATTTTATTCACAACTCTTTTAGACTTTGGATGATTTACAACTTCACTTATTGTATGAACATCAGTCTATAGTTGAAGACCTCTAGATGTCTTTGGCTATTTATTTTCATTGGGACCCTGCCTTGTTGATTTATACCCTGCATCCCTTTTTTAATAATGATGCATAATATTTAACAAACAAAAAGAATACTCACCAGGTATAATTATAGATGAGGTTCTTACCATACTCTTTGGTAACCACAGATATACTTAGTAGCTGTGTTACTGTACACATGGCTTACTCTTTAAGGTCATCGAATACTGTTCTGCTCTCTGCTCAGTTGTTGGGTTCCTCTAAAACATTTTTTTTTAATATATGAAAGGAAGGAAACTTAAAACTCTATATTATTTATCGTTCTTTATAAAATATCTATTCAATCTAAGACAGTCATATGTTTTCTTTGGTACATCTCCTTTAATCAATGCCATATTTCACCTCATTTCTAATATATTTATTTCAAAAAAGAATACAAATATCCAACTAAATATCAATATTATCCTGTAAAACTAACCCACCACTGTCCTAGGTTAGGGGAGGGTTGAGCGCTCACAAACATGTTTAACCCTGCCACATTCTTTATGTGCCTGTCCAAGTCTGGAGCCTGCAGTTCAGTGGTTGTCGTTGGTCCATGTCTGTCATATTTTTTTTTAAACTGTTTTGTTATTAATTAGGCCGTTAGTTTTTCAATTGAATTGTTTCATATTTTTCATGTCTGGGCTTTTTATAGCAGATCAATTGGTATGGGTTTTTCTCATTATTGAAGGCTGTATGGTTGCCTATAATTGCTTACATCCACTTCATTTGAGCTTTGGTGGATAGTTGTTTCATTGTCAATCATACCACAACTCCTTATTTTTCTATCAAATATTTCTTTGCATGTAAATATCATTTGAAGTATGATAAAGGTCATTGTTATGTGACCTATGGCTGTTTATAAGCTGTATAACAATCATTTCACATCTCCTTATTAATACTGGTATTATTTAAAATGGCAAACCAAGTCATCTATTCTTTCTCTCTGTTCAGATTTGTTACCTTATTCAAAAGACTCATTTCACTAAAGCAATTGCTAAAATGTCTTACCAAATTGCAGTTTAAATTAACGTCTTCAAATTGATCAATTGGTAATTAAAGCATTTTAGTTCATGGCTTAATAGGTTGGGAACACTACCTTTATATACAGAGTAGGTATACATAATTTAGCATACTTATGTTCCCACAAATAGAATTGTTTAACATTATACTATTTTTTTTTACCTAGGTCATTGATCTAATGAATGAGTTGCAATTAATGAACTGCATCATCTTTACAATTTACAAAGAACATGTTTTTTTACGCACAAACCTCTTTTTCACAGATTGCCAAAAAAGATTACATCTTATTTTTTCTTCTCATGTTATTATATACACTTACAGACCATGATATAAAGTATTACTACTATGCTCAGATTAGAGAATAATTGTTTCGGTCCTTAGATTAGAGTGTTTGAAATACTTGATATATAGCCACTAATGTTAAGGATAAATAAACAAAGATTCCGACATTCTTTCACAAGACAGAGTAACATGTAAACTATGCAAAAGTTTCAAAACTATTTGAAAAGGACATCACTTTTAATATTGCCCCAAAATGTGTGTAAGTGCATAAAACAGAGCAACTAAAACTACTTAAGATTTCCTTTTCCTATGGGAAAAGATTAGGGCAAATGGAAAAATTTCAACCAAAACATACCTGATAAATCATTTTCAATGCTGTAAAGCTTAAGCACTAATTGATTGATGAATGCAACTAGCTGATTCTTTATATTTGTAATGGTGACTATACAGCCTAGGTGTCTGTAGGTCTTTACATTTCTGTCGTTCAACAATTCGTCAAAATGAGACTGTTGTGGATAGTCTTGTAATTTCTCTAAAAAACAAAATGCAATTTACTTTTAGTTATCTGAATCCTGCCAGGCCTTCAAAGTTTTTCATTTGCACAGGTTTGTCTGTAATCAGAATAAAATGTGTTGCGTAAACACAGCCATGTTTGCCAAATGGTTAGGATGAACCATAAACAGGTTGGGGCCAATCACCCATTTTGCTCTTATCATTTCCCATATTGCAATGGAAACTACATATAATAAGCTTTTAAAAGGGTACTTTATATATAATCTCAATGGTAAAATTTATGTCTGTATAACCGACTTGTATATCAATAGCCACAAAAAGTACAATTTCATACATTCAAATTTTTTTTTAAAACTTATTCAAACTTTTGAATGAAAATAATATATTATGTGCAAACTGATTATGTATGAGATGAAGAACAGCAATAAAAGCGCTGTTCCTTTGCTTTTGTTTTTTTTTTTTGCTGTCCATGTACTGATTTTGTGTTCTGGATGGATACTCCATAATCTGTTTTTCTATTAAACTGTAGCACTAGCTCTATTGAAGATGAATACCACTTTATACTTTAATGTCCAAAATATAATGGTAGTCAAATCTGAGAAAAGTATATTAAAAAGAATTATTGGAGAAATTCATCAGCAAAAAAAACTAAACCAGATGCTTTCTGTCTCAAATATTAATAAACTGTTAACACAGAAATATGTCTTGTCTATTTGTTATTTTGATAATGCAAATGTTGAAATTAAAATAACAATACTTTAACATGTAAGTTATGCAAATATTCAAAGTCAATGAACCATGACTAAAGGTACAGGGCTAAACAATCTCCATGGAAATGAGATGTGCCAATGCTAATACAACTGCATACCAAATACCATTGACTTTTCATAAGTCATTCCCTTTAAACAAACCTAAACACAAACATTAACTTGAAACTAAGCAGAAGTTTCAAAGTCAATAGACCATGACTGAAGGGGCGGGGCCAAATAATCTCCATGGAAATGAGATATGCCAATGCTTATACAACTGCATACCAAATATCATTGACCTACCACTAGTGGTTCACCATAAACTGACCTAATCACAAACTAATACATAAAAACTAAGCAGTTTCAAAATCAATAAACCATGACTGAGGGGGCGGGGCCAAATAATCTCCATGGTAATGAGATGTGCCAATGCTAATTCAACTGCATACCAAATATCATTGACCTACCACGAGTGGTTCACCATAAACTAGACCTAATCACAAACTAAACACAATACATTGTTGACGCCGCGGCCGGAAACAGCATACCTATGTCTACATCAAGGCGAGACAATAAAATAAATAATTTGGGTATATTTATTTTTAATCACCACAGAAACTTAGAATCTAATTGTTAATATATATATAGTACAATATATTATCAGATTAACCTACTAGTTATCCAGATGGTTAAAAAAACAGAGTTTGAATAAGTTTTTAAATAAACTAATTAACTATATACCTGTATACGCTTGGTCTACTATCAGGGGAAAATCAACATGTTTGTATAATGGAGTTGATATACTGTCTTGCTTTCCTCAATGCATCAAAGAACTGAAAAGAAACATTTAATATTAAAACAATTCCAGAAAAAAAATGTTGTATTAAGAACTATCTACTTGCTGAGGGAAAGATTCAAACTCACCACAACAAATTTGCCTGCCCGCCCCCCCCCTTTTGCGGGAAAAATTTGGTTGATTATATAGGAATCACTGAAGCGTGACTGGAGCGGCCCCTCTTAGGCAGTCAGTGGATCCGCCACTTCAACCAAAACATACCTGATAAATCATTTTCAATGCTGTAAAGCTTAAGCACTAATTGATTGATGAATGCAACTAGCTGATTCTTTATATTTGTAATGGTGACTATACAGCCTAGGTGTCTGTAGGTCTTTACATTTCTGTCGTTCAACAATTCGTCAAAATGAGACTGTTGTGGATAGTCTTGTAATTTCTCTAAAAAACAAAATGCAATTTACTTTTAGTTATCTTAATCCTGCCAGGCCTTCAAAGTTTTTCATTTGCACAGGTTTGTCTGTAATCAGAATAAAATGTGTTGCGTAAACACAGCCATGTTTGCCAAATGGTTAGCCTAAGGATGAACCATAAACAGGTTGGGGCCAATCACCCACTTTGCTGTTATCATTTCCCATATTGCAATGGAAACTACATATAATAAGCTTTTAAAAAGGGTACTTTATATATAATCTCAATGGTAAAATTTATGTCTGTATAACTGACTTGTATATCAATAGCACAAAAGTACAATTTCATACATTCAAATTTTTTTTAAAACTTATTCAAACTTTTGAATGAAAATAATATATTATGTGCAAACTGATTATGTATGAGATGAAGAACAGCAATAAAAGCGCTGTTCCTTTGCTTTTTGTGCGTTTTTTTTTTTTTTTGCTGTCCATGTACTGATTTTGTGTTCTGGATGGATACTCCATAATCTGTTTTTCTATTAAACTGTAGCACTAGCTCTATTGAAGATGAATACCACTTTATACTTTAATGTCCAAAATATAATGGTAGTCAAATCTGAGAAAAGTATATTAAAAAGAATTATTGGAGAAATTCATCAGCAAAAAAACTAAACCAGATGCTTTCTGTCTCAAATATTAATAAACTGTTAACACAGAAATATGTCTTGTCTATTTGTTATTTTGATAATGCAAATGTTGAAATTAAAATAACAATACTTTAACATGTTAACTTAGCAAAATTTTCAAAGTCTATAGACCATGACTAAGGGGTGGAGCCAAATAATCTCCATGGAAATGAGATATGCCAATGCTTATACAACTGCATACCAAATATCATTGACCTACCAGTAGTGGTTCCCATAAATTGACCTAATCACAAACTAATACATGTAAACTATGGAAAGTTTCAAAGTCAATAGACCTTGACTGAGGGGTGGGGCCAAATAATCTCCATGGAAATGAGATGTGCCAATGCTAGTACAACTGCATACTAAATATCATTGACCTACCACTAGTGGTTCACCATGAACTAGACCTAATCACAAACTAATACATTGTTGACCGCCGTCGCGGAAACAACATACCTAAGTCTCGCTTTTGACTTCGTCAAGGCGAGACAAAAACTAACAGTTTCAAAATCAATAAACCATGACCGAGGGGCGGGCCAAATAATCTCCATGGTAATGAGATGTGCCAATGCTAATTCAACTGCATACCAAATATCATTGACCTACCACGAGTGGTTCACCATAAACTAGACCTAATCACAAACTAATACATTGTTGACGACGCCGCGGCCGGAAACAGCATACCTATGTCTACGTCAAGGCAAGACAATAAAATAAATAATTTGGGTATATTTATTTTTAATCACCACAGAAACTTAGAATCTAATTGTTAATATATATATAGTACAATATATTATCAGATTAACCTACTAGTTATCCAGATGGTTAAAAAGCAGAGTTTGAATAAGTTTTAAATAAACTAATTAACTATATACCTGTATACGCTTGGTCTACTATCAGGGAAAATCAACATGTTTGTATAATGGAGTTGATATACTGTCTTGCTTTCCTCAATGCATCAAAGAACTGAAAAGAAACATTTAATATTAAAACAATTCCAGAAAAAATGTTGTATTAAGAACTGTCTACTTGCTGAGGAAAGATTCAAACTCACCACAACAAATTTGCCCCCCCACCCCTTTTGCGGGAAAAATTTGGTTGATTATATAGGGAATCACTGAAGCGTGACTGGAGCGGGCCCCTCTTAGGCAGTCAGTGGATCCGCCACTGTTTTGATCCATATAATGAAAATAATCTGGGAAAATATCAAGGGGTATAAATATCTACCTTGTGTATCTGTGGCTTCACGAACAGTTTCAAAGTTCACATGAAATCTTTTGCTTCTGTAAATTGTGTCCAACTTGTTCGTCTGAAGACAAAGTGCTATTTGAAACACTTCGGCGGGAAGTTTTCCACTGGCCAAAAATGAAGGGTCACAAAACTTCAAACCAATGAGAACCCACAAAACAAGACACACTCTCGGCATTAAAACAACTCACAAAATTTATTTGACCACAGCCTTGTTGAACAATAAACTTTAGATCTCAAATCGAGCATAAAAAGGTAGCCTACGGACAAATTATAATAAAGAACGAACATGCATTTGAATTCTAGAAAGAAGTACGTGAAATATTATCAGATTATTTCATGGCATTTTTCATATCAGATGTATTATCAGCACAAGGTTCAATATCAGCCCAAAAGCCGAAGACTCGAGGGCTGATATTAAATACATCTGATATGAAAAATGAAATGTAATGATCTTTTTATCATATGCTTCAACAATGGAAAAATTAGCAGTTAATGACACTTTTTCTAGGTTTTCAAGTAGAACTTGAAGTTCATAAAGTGAAAAGTTTACGGACGTCGGACGCCAAATGTAATATATTCAGTATGAAGTCTTTCTATCATATGCCTCAACAGAGGAGAAAAACAACAGTATAACATATTTTTGTATTGACGATATAAAAAAATAATCAACAAAATAATGAACACTGTTTGGACTAGTCAAAATTTGTAAAATAACTTTCTAAAATATGCTGGAAGCTTTGAAAAATGCATTTATTGTATAATTTTTTTTTTTTTTTTTTTTTGGCATTTTACCTAATATATTTTTCTGTTACCTAATAATTGTTTTGTACCCTACTTTGTTATGTTTTTCACTGAAAACGTATCATTGGGGTGTATTTTCCGGAATTTGCCGAGGAATGTCATGCGATAACGTTACGGGAAGGCATGGAATTATATGGAATTCACGTAAATTTAATGCTATTATCATACTGTAAAAATTATAAGTAATTTACTCGAAGTACAATGTATATGTATTTTAACAAAACATATATACCAAAAGAGACATACAATAATTATATTTATCATATATTTACATAGGCGGAACCAGGGTGGGGCCTGGTGGGCCGGGCCCCCCTTTTGTGGGAAAAATATGGTTGATTATATAGGGAATCACTGAAGCATGACTGGAGCGGGCCCCCCCCCTTTTAGGTCAGTCAGCGGGCCCCCCTTCTGAAAAGTTCTGGATCCGCCACTGATTTATAGAAAATAATGGTATAATTGTACCCCTTGATAAAAATAATTTGTACATATATTGATTCATCAAATTTGAAGAATTGTCTTAACCGTTAGACTGACGAGTGCTGTCCCCTGACTTGATTCCTACGCTCAGATTTGAGACATATTTATCAGTCTACGTTATCGAATGGCATTTCGACGTCACTCGGCAAGTTGCGGAAAATAGATCTCAATGATACGTTTTGAGTGAAAAACATAACAAAATAGGATAAAAAAAATACAAATATTAGGAAACAGGAAAATATATTATTAAAAAAAGCAAAACAAATAATACAATAAATGCATTTTTCAAAGTTTTAACAATAGTTCTTGTCTGTATGTCTTCTGCTGAAGTATATGATAAAAAGAACATAACATGTCATTTTTCATATCAGACCCCTTATCAGCCCATGGTCAAAATCATCCATCGAGCCTGTCAGCTCTCGGGCTGATAAGGGGTCTGATATGAAAAATACCATGTTATAATCTATATGTCTCTGATACCAATCGAGTCTTAAAAACGAACTAACCGGCGAAATTGTCCTAAACGGACACATCTAGATTTCATTTCATAGATTTGAATCTATATAGAAGTAATCATATGTTTATTTCCTGACACAACTTGAACAACTTTTACAAACTTGGGGCCATGTCAATGAAAGTAATCTAGAATATGTCCTAAGATATGTCTTAAGACGTGTCTGAGACATGTCTTAGGATGTAAAACAAAGCTATCTTAGGACTGTCCTAATTACGATTGTCCTAGGACCATCCTAACACATTTATTTAATTAACAAAAATATGTAGAGAATTAAATGAAATATATCTTAATGTATTTTAGTATATATGTAAAGGGCGGGAGGTTGCATCTTTTATGAACAATTTTTTTACACAATATTAAGTTTTAACGCAATACTAACAGATAAATTATTATATACTATTAAAATGATCAATAAATTCAATAACAACTAGACTTCCATTCTCAATTATAAATTGTCACAAAACTTATAATATGACGTTATCAAAAAACTTTTTGGAGAGCTGCGATGGATGCCCATTTCACATTATTGTGTATATAGAAACATAATTGTAGCTATTAAAGCACTTCACCAAATGACTCCGGAATATCTCAATGTATTTAGACATCTGCGTCAGGTTAGTTCTAGAACAACAAGACAAAGTACTTGAAATATGCTTTTTGTTCCAAAAAATTATTACTGAATACATCGAAAGTTAAAATGTGCGTCAACGACGATTTTTGGTATTTCAGTCTAATAAACGGAGGAAAGGATTGTTTCTACCTGGAACCTATCAAAGATGGAAAATTAAAAATTAAAACCCCATTTGGCAACAACACACGATTACTATCAAGCGAATTAAATGTTTAAGTGAATTATAGTTTGCATTTCGATCAGAGAAAATAATGACCTTACACAGATCATTAGTTCATGCCTTGAAGCAAAGTTCAGTGAAACTTGGCATCGTCCGGATAGATTCTTCAAAATGGTAGATAATGATTGTAATAAATAATTTATGATATTAAAGCACAAAACTATAGGGTCAACTTTTTTTAGTTCACTTGGCCTAACTTTTACAAAAATCTTCTCTGAAACTACTGGGCTAAATTTATCCAAACTTGGCCACAATCATCATTAGGGTATCTAGTTTTAAAAATGTCCGATGACACAGCCTGCCATCCAACATGGCCGACATGGCTAAAAATAGAACATAGGGGTAAAATGCCAGTTTGGACTTTGATATTAAAAACTGCTATGAATGGAGAGAATCTGTCAGAAGCAAAAATGCTCAGAATAATGAGATCTATCTAGTGTCTATTTGATTCAATACTGTCAGCCAACTTTTTATAGGAGTTATTGCCCTAAATTGACGAATTTTACCGATTTTGTTCATGTTTGCCTGATATCTGAAACCTATAGTAGATAGAGAGAAACTTTACTTATCAGAAACATCAACACGACAAGATCTACAAATAAGTCCATATGGTCGAAATCGTCCGACGACTCCTTATTTTTGAGTTATTGCCCTTTAATGACGATTTCTATCATATGTTTGTGTTTTTGCCCAGTATCTGAAAAAACTATTATAGATAGAAAGAAACTTTAATAAGCCAAAGTGATCAGCAAGACAAGATCTACATTGAAATCGTCTGACGACACCTTATTGGAGTTATTGCCCTTTGGTAATATTTTTTACCATTTTTTTGCCTAATATCTGAAAAACTATAATAGATAGATAGAATCAAATATGGTCAACAAGACTTGATCTACATGATCTACAAATAAGAATAATCCGAAATCATCAGTCGACTCCTTGTAGGAGTACTTGCTCTTTAATGACGATTTTACCAGTATTATACGTTTTTTTCCTTCTATCTTGAAAATCGTAAAAGAGAGTTAAACTCTTTCTATGGTGCCTAAGGGAGGGATCAAATCAGTAGGTGGTGTTATAAGTAGAGAAAAGGTCGATAGAGATACTTTCTATGGTGCCTAGGGGAGGGTTCATATCAGCAGGTGATGTTATAAGTAAAGAAAGGGTCGACAGAGACACTTTATATGGTGCCTAGGGGGAGGTGTCATAACAACAGGTGATGATATAAGTATAAAGAAAGGGTCGATAGAGACACCAGTTTTTGGTGGGGTTCGTGTTGCTCAGTCTTTGGTTTTCCATGTTGTTTTGTGTACTGTTGTTTGTCTGTTTGTCTTTTTCTTTTTTAGCCATGACGTTGTCAGTTTATTTTAGACTATGACTTTGAATGTCCCTTTGGAATCTTTCGCCTCTCTTTTTATGGTGCCTTTAGAGAGGGGTCATATCCAGAGGCGGATTTAGGGGGCCAGGGTGCCCGGGTTCCCCTTTCTTTTGTGGGAAAAAAATTGGTTGTTTAGTTAGGGAATCATTGAAGCATGACTGGCGCAAGCCCCCTTTCAGGCAGTCAATGCCCCCCTCATTATGAACATTTCTGGATCCGCCACTGATATCAGCATGTGATATTATAAGTAAAGAAGGGCCGATAGAGACAGTTTCTACGGTGCCTATAGGAAGGAGCTATATCAGCAGGAGATATGTTATAAGTAAAGAAAGGGACGATAGAGACACTTTCTTTTGTGCCTATAGGCCACGAGGGATCATATCAGCATGCAGGTGATGTTATGAAGTAAAGAAAAAGTCGATAGAGACACTTTGTATGGTGCCTATAGATAGGGGTCATATCAGCAGGTGATGTTATAAGTAAAGAAAGCGTAGATAGAGACACTTTTTATGGTGCCTAAGGGAAGGGTTCATATCAGCAGGTAATGTTATGAGTAAAGAAAGGGTCGATAGAGACACTTTGTATGGTGCCATGGGGGAAGGGGTCATGTCAGCAGGTAATGTTTTAAGAAAGGGTCGATAGAGACACTTTTTATGGTGCCTAGGGGAGGGTTGATATCAGCAGGTGATGTTATAAGTAAAGAAAAGGTCGATAGGGACACTTTCTATGGTGCCTACAGGGAGTGGTCATATCAGCTGGCGATGTCATAAGAAAGGGTCTTAGAGACACTTTATAAGGTGCTTTTAGGGGGAGTCATAGCAGCAGGTGATATTATAAGTAACGAAATGGCCGATAGAGACACTTTCTATGGTGCCTAAAGGTAGGGGTCGTATCAGCATTTTATGTTATTAATAAAGAAAGGACCGATAGAGACACTTTGAATGGTGACTTTAGGGAGGGGTCATATCAGCAGGTGATGTTGTAATTAACGGAAAGGTCGAAAGACACTTTCTACGGTGCCTATAAGGAGGAGTCGTATCAGCAGGTGGTGTTATAAGTTAAGAAATGGCAGATAAACACTTTGATTGGTGACTTTAGGGAGGGGTCATGTCATCAGGTGATGTTCTAAGTAAAGAAAGGGTCGATAGAGACACTTTCTATTAGCCAATAGGGGGAATTCATGTCAGCAGATGATGTTATGAGTAAAGAAAAGGTCGATAGAGACACTTTTTATTGTGCCTATAGATAGGGGTCATATCAGCAGGTGATGTTATAAGTAAAAAAGGGCCAATAGAGACCATTTCTATGGTGCCTATAGGTAGGGGTTATATCAGCAGGTGATGTTATAAGTAAAAAGGGTCGATAGAGACACTTTTTATGGTGCCTATTGGGAGAAGCTATATCAGCAGGATATGTTATAAGTAAAGAAAGAGCCAATAGAGACACTTTCTATTGTGCCTTTAGGGAATGATCATATCAGCAGCTGATGTTATAAGTAAAGAAACGGTCGATATAGACATTTTCCGTAGTGCCTATAGTGAGGGGTCATATCAGCAGGTGACTTTATAAGTAAAGAAAGGGCCGATAGAGACACTTTCTATGGTTCATCTTTTACAAAAAATTACCAAAAGAATTGAGTATAATTATACAATTGATATATTTAACATGTTTAATGCATTTTTCAGATTTACAGAATCATGTCATCTTTAATCATACTTTATCCTAAAATAGAAGCCCTTCTTAAATGTTTAAGGACGATATTTGCGTTAACCCAAAAGGTGACTAACGAACAGAAATATGATCACTTTTGGTCTTCTTTTAACTGTCAGTAAAGTCCTTGTGAATGTGGGGCGTCCGCCGTTTGGTCGTGTTGGATGAAGAAATACGCAGCCACGTCCGGTCAGAAAGTAGACGTTCAATCCGATGTCTCGTGTAGAGGTAGAGTGTCAGGCTCTAGCTCTGTACGTTAAGAACCCTTGAAAGAAATCTTTGAAGGGTCCGTAGGTGGACTGTGGCAAGGCTAAATTTCAGTTTCTGTATCCAATAAAACGCCTCGGTGGTCTCGTGGTAGCATGTTCGCCTCGAGTGCGGGAGGTCGTGGGTTCGAATCCCGTCCGGGTCAAACCGAAGACTTTAAAATTGGTATTTGCTGCTTCTCCACTAAGCATTGAGGAGTAAGAGCAATGGCTGGTCAGCTCGGAGTCAGAATAATATGTCCGGGTATGGTGGCATGTCTTCCTACGGACTGTTACCTTGTGAACTAGCACGTTAAAAATTCGGCTCAGCGTATCGGTCTAGTACAAAGCAGGGTAAATATTCATATTGCATTAACATGTTCTCGTCCTGACTATGCATATCAATTTGCCGTTGGACGTTAAGCATCCATCATCTTCATCATCATCATCATCTTCATTATCTCTATCCTATATACCTTCATTTTCTAGTGATATTTCAAATTTCCCGCCATTCATTTCGATTAAAGACCTTCGATCCTGATGTATTCATTGTTGATTTGTTATTATCATGAGCATGCATGAAATATTTCACACTGGACGTAAAACAAACCACAATGAATCAATTTATCCCAGTGTACTTAAATATACTTCTTCTGCTAGTGCTGTGGGATATGTGTCGAATATTAGTACAATGAGTAATTGATAAAATAAATTTTAATTGGTATACAAGAAAAAAAAAAATAAAACAAATAAACACTGGTGATATAAAGGTTCCTCTATCAAAATATATGCAATGAAAGTAAGTAATAATTGTATCTATTTGTAGAAATTATAAAATACATTTACACCATGATGCCATCGAAAGTAAAAGGATACCCTACATTTATCATGATTATCATGATCCCCATAGATGTTGTTTTTTAAATTACTGAAATCTATCGTTTTTCATTAATCATAAAATCACTGTGTAAATTATATTAGTTGTATGATTAACTTCTATTAGTGGTCTTCAGACCATAATCTTTAACAACAAAACAGTCTTATTTTTAAAAAGAAATATAAGTTAATTTCCTGTTATAACTTCAAATTATTTCATTTCACTTTTATAACTTTGCATGATTAATACATCATTGTTTTCCCAATTGGTTTATGTATTCCTTTTGTGAACTAAAGACAAAACTTTAAACAGTGTATTAATAATTTTATAAACAATTTAAATTATACTTTCCTGCGATCTTGCATAATTAATTTCTAGCAGTTATTTATCTTAATTTGATTAATATGTACAAAGGGAAGCAACTTTAGTTGTTAGCTACATATGAAATATGTATAAATGATAAGCAATACAACCCCAATGTGTTCAAGATTAATAATTGTTGCATAAATGTACAAGTAGGGACATATTGTAAAACTAGTGTTATTGTTTCCAACAATTGTGTGCTTGTAAATATTCGAAACAACCCAAGTTTTAAAATAACCATCAAAAGACAGAAAAATTTCATGATCCTGGCATATGGCAGTATAATCAAAGATATCAAACTTTGAAAAACTGAACTAATTTATAAAAAAATAATAATAATTGTAATAGCATGTTTTATGTTGTGATATTTTATATAATTATGTGTATGATATATATTCTATGATAGACGAGATAATCTCATCCACTATATGTGAATTTTAATTTTATTATAATTTATATGTTTATGTGTTATGCATGAGAATGTATTGTGTATTGTTGTCATTATGTCCCGTCAGGGGCCCTTGATTTGAAAATAAAGAACTTTGAACTTTGATCCAAAATTTGTGTGAAGTAGCCGTCTTTTTTTATTAGAAACAAGGATTTGTATAGTAAGGAGGCCCCTCATGGGGGTGTCCAAGTAATCACATACACATAATCACATTTTTTTTTGCAAATATAATCAAGGATTTGTATAATGAGAAGGATTGGAATCTCGTGGACTATTTGCATTGCCATTATTGAAATAAGCTGCGTATGGTGTGATTTTGCGAGATTTACCGTGATGCATCTCGTTTGTCGTTTTTCGTCCACCATTACAAGTTGAAGTTTTGTCACTTCCAGATAAACTCGGCGTTTTGTAAGTATAATAAAACAAAATTACATAATGTGATACTTTTAAGTGTAAAGTTTATGACAGTTCTGATTCTAAAAACAGTTTATATCGTCACAAAAAACATTTTCTGCATCTAAATCTCACTATACAAATCCTTGATATAATCTGGGACTATTATACTAACGGGACTGGAAACTGTTACACCAATCAGTGTAATCATACTCAACATCACGGTCGTTAGAACGAGACTTTACCTGCGCGAGATTTATCGATACGCCATATTGTTTTGACAGTGACAGCGTGTCTTGATCGTATAATCTTTGTAATTTGTTTTATTTTTAATAGTTATTCGAAATGATAATCCTTAATGTAAACACGATTACTTTAATGATAAAAGATATCTCGATCTTTGACAGTTGTTATTAATCACCAAATCCCGGCTTAAGTGTAAAAACGACATCTAAAGGTTGAATTTTTCAGGATGATAATAGCGTCGGGACGCAGGAAAACAAGTATGATTCATAAAATTTCTTAAAACTATTGATTGAAAAGAGATACGCGAGTTCGGTTTGTTGTAAAATCATATTTATAGGTTATAGGTTGGATTGGCCTATTTTATTGTCACTTTTAAAGTGAAAAGTGGAATATAAATCTCATTCTCATTACAAACGGAAACCACATTCAGGGTTCAAATAAATTATACTGTTCCTATAAAATTGCTTACTCCTATTTATATGTGCAATATTTGTATTAAAATCAGGGTGTTTTTGCTTAGTAATGGTCTACGGTGGCATAAGCATATGACTTCGTGAAAATATGTTCAATAAGTTCCACAATCAGAACTACAAAAGTAGGCCCTTTCACTGCTATTTCTGCCATATTGAAATTTAGGTGTAAACACGAAATTTAGAAAAGTTCAAAACAATGTGGCTATGTTTTTATTAGACCACGGGTAACTTTTGTTATAGGGATTAATTATGAACTGAAATTGCCAACATTGTTTTTTATTGCACATTTATTGTTTTTATTAGGATTAATTATGATCTGTTAACTTTCGGCGACACGTTGTTTTCTTAGCGGTCAAGTAAAGCGCCGGCATTTCGACTTTATTTGTTTTATTTTCAACACTTATATATTGACTACTTATTAATAATTTTTCGTTAACAATATGAAAAGTATTTATCTTTCAAAACTACTTTTTCCAAGAACTTGTCCCAGTTTTAACCGGCATTAGTTTATTCCTGTGTGAAAACATTTATTTCAAGTAAATATATTTAATTTGTTAAAATAGTTTTGTTATTCATTTATTTTTATTTTTTTGCATTTAATTATTTTTTTTTTCAATTTCAAGTCCACCAATTTTAACGGTATTCTATAAGCTGACTTGTTCGCCGAAATCAATTGTTTACATGTACCGAAGGCTAATTAACCACGTGGCACGATAAGCTGTCAATCAAAACAAAAAATCAATAATCCGCTATCGGGACAATGAAATCTCAACAGATCGATCAGTTTCCAGTCCCGTTAGTATAATAGTCCCAGATATAATCACATAATCATTAATTATTTTTTTAAACAAGATAATCAAATAATCAAAATACAGTCCTAGATTATCAAATAATCAAATAATCATGAAATATTTGGTCTGGTAATCAAATAATTACTATAAAAACGGCCAAGTAATCACATAATTAAGAACCCCATGAGGAGGCTCAATAAGACCTGGGAACAGTATGTTCCTGGTAAGACTTACTATATTTGTATAGTAAGACTTTCTATATAAACCCTTGTTGGAAACAATAAAAAATAGTTTGACAATATGTTCCTACATCAAAGCCGAAATTTTGAATTTCAGACATAAATATCTGTTGTCACTGTTGTGACATATCTAACATGATTTCTTATAATGTGTTAAATTTGCATATCAATACCCACACTCAAAGCAAACCTTTACTGTAGTCTTCTAAGCCTGTACATATAACCTGGGACTATTATACTAATATATTAAGTCCCATATATAACTAATGTCTTTACTATAACGTCAAGAAACAATAAATGCTGAAGTCAGACAAGCTTTTTTAAAAGCTAACATTTGTTTCCTTCATATTTTAAAATAATGATAAGTCATTCGTTGAAAATGTTTATTGAGGCTAGATATGACTGTATCACTAAACTGGGCAAGAATCTATGTGACAAATCAGATATTCTGCAAACTGGAAATTGTGTTATAGATTTAAAGCATGCAACATCAAAAATATTTTAACCGGAAGTCATTTTTCGGTGATCTCCAATAATGAACCCTGGCTATGGACGAGTCAGAGGGCAAAGAGGCGGAACAGGTGCCCCCTTCAGTGCGAAATCCAGACTCCGCTTCTGCTTCTGATCAAGACGATTTTGTAGAACCTGCACCAGAAGAAATTAAGAACGCAGTTCTTGTAGCAGCAGATACCTTTGAGGAAATAAATTACGACGATCTGGTCAACGAAGATTATGACAGCCATCCAAGTGGTGTCATTCACGCCATTGTTCGTTCTGGGTCTCAGGACGAACACAGCTCTTCAGAACACAATGACACATCCACTGGCGAAGAATCAAGTGAAGATCACAATGAGGTCATTATCATCTCATGTCAGGAAATCTAGTAGTGTTTGTGCACAGGTCCATCAGGTCTAAAAAATGTACATGTATGTTTATAAATGGTCAGAGAACTACATGTAATCTGTTGGTTCCAAGGCCATGAAGTCCAGAACGATTTTAAGATTTGACTGCCGAACTGTAACAACTGGACTCTGATGTATACTACAATACCACATTAAAAAAAACTATCAGTATGGTGCAGTCCGGTGTATCCTCGCACCTTAGACTTTTGACTTCACTTTAGTAATCTCATAAAACCAATAATTGGATAATATTGTGTGAACAAATTTATGACATACTTTAATTTCATGAATCCTCCTTTGTGTATGGTTTCCCCTTCAGTATTTTATGTAATGTGTGTCCAAAATTAGAGAAACCCTGTTTTGACAGTTCTTCAAATTTGATTGATTTCGCACATGCCTGCTAAAAATAGCTAATTTTGAATACAGGAAAGATTTTATACTACATAATATAGTTTTAGTTTGAACAAAATAGAATGCCAAGGATATGGAGCAAAATTTATTTCATTTTGATAAAAATTTGGCTTAAAATGAAACCAATTTTTGATGATGATGTAATTTTTTGTGGAAAATGGCTAAATATGGTTAATTATGAGATTGCAATTATTAATTTATGCTTGAAATTATCAATTTTAATCTTTTTTGTCCCTTTGGAAGACTAAAACAATTACAAGAATGATTCTATTTGTGTTACATTGTGGATATGACGAAATAAGCTAATGTGTGATATCACCGACTGCGTGGACACAGGATTCCACTGTACTCATACGATTCATTACCTTTGGCGTCAATCATGGTACCTTGAATGCCAAAAATAACCTGTAATGTAGTAAAATCCAGGGAAAAAAGATGTTATGTTGTGAAATATCTGATGTATTTTGTCAAAACATATGAAATTGATGAAATTACTATAGTGATACATATGTTTGTATCATTCATTGCATTTTAACTTTAGAACTACAATTTTTATTTGTTCTATACTAATGCAAGTTCCTTGTGTAACAATATGTCAAACTTAACACACAAGTAAGATAACTCTGTATTTATGAATAAAAAAGACTACAGTACAATTGGAATTGTAAGGACTAGTTTTGATACATGTATTATATTGTAATTTATTATGAACTTTTCCATAATTCTTATAGCAAGATAAGTTGTCTGTAGATTTGTATTAGACTACTTTTGCTATGTTATTAATAGCATTCACTTTAGCAATTTTACCTTATAACTGGACATGCTCATTTTCCCAGTGTATTTAAATATTTAACTTTTTGATAGGTCAGATGGTGTCCTATTGCAAGGCAAAATTTCTTTCCCTATCCATTATACCTTCATTTTCCAGTGGCAGTCAAAATATTCCTGACCTTCAAACTAGACGGCCTCTATTACAGGACATGTCTTTACTATTAATTTTTTCTCCTCCTGAACATGCATTAAATATTTGTGATATATATGCTGGAAGTTAAAGCCATGCAAAAATAATTATTGGTTTCCCCATACCCTGCTAGGTCGTTTTTTACCCTCCTGGTCAATTTTTTTTTTATTATTGCATGTGAAAAAAAAGTTGCTCTGGTTTCTTTTGACAATTTTCAATGATGCTTTTAAAATTGTCTGAAAATCTCTTAAAGCATTGTAAAGTGTGTCAACATTGCTCAATTATCAATCCTTTAATAGACAAAGCTCATACCACAAGATAGAATGTAAACATGGTAAAACAAGAATTTACTGTCAGGTTAACATGTAAACATGGTAAAACAAGAATTTACTGTCAGGTTAACAACAACATTCACTGTATGTCTGTATAGAAATGATGCCAGATGGAGAAACTGATTTTCCACAATTAAATAAAATAAAATAAGTTTTTCCTGCCTGCTGGGCCTTAGTAATTTTCACATGTTAGGGGAATCCAACATTCATTTTTCCATGGCCTAAGCAACCAACAGTCAATCAATCTTGGTCATGAAGAAGCTTCTGTTTAACATGTTTAAGTTTCATCAATTCCATGAAGGTTTGACAAAGTTGTCAATTTCTTTAAAAAATCAACACATGACTGCATTAATTTTACGTTTAGAAAAGTTGATTAATCAAATTAAAACAGGGAAATGAAGGAAAAAAGTTTTAAAAATTTTGATTCAGGTGCTACTTCTTTATCTTGACGGAACATATCCATCCAGCTTTCATGAAATACTATAAAGATTTGACAAAGTTTTTTATGTAAAATAAAACTGTAACCCCACCATAATGATTAAAATATTAACTAAAAAAATTTTTAAAATCCATTTATTAGTAAAAGTTTTATTTTTTGTTTTTATCATTTTTAATCATTTTCACAGTGGTGTAACCATATGCAAACCAATGAAATTCTTTTGAAAATTGGCAATGGGTAGAAAAGCTAGGTAATTAAACAGATAAGTGTGACAGTAAAACCAGTTTGATGAAGGCCAAGCTGAAAATACAACATTGTTATCTTTGTTCAAATACAAATATAAACTGAATAAAATACATGTACTGTAAATTCAGAAATTATTGCGTGCATTTATAATTGCAAATTTTGAATAATGGACTAAAATGCAAGATTAATTATTGCAATTTCAGGAAAATCTGCATACAGCTGTATGTATCCGATATCAGAATGTGAGTTTTTATTATTGCGATACTCATACAATCGCATTATTTGCATTAATAAAAACCTCACAATAATTTCTGAATTTACAGTAATCATGATGATGGTGGAAAAAAGTCATCGTAAAAATAAAAAATGATGTGGTCTGATCCAATACAATTGTGTGCAAACATTTTCCTTCAAAGTCAGATGAATGTATACATACCTGTACAAAATGTAGCAATATAGTAAAATAAACAAATCATACTTTTTCTTATTAGATTCCAAAAGATTTATCTGCAGCTTTGAATGATGTGGTTTTGAAAGAGTTATCTGCCCCTGTAGAAGAAATTGAAGAAGATGAGTATGGAAAGGGGTCACAGTGGCGACAGGAAAAGAAGCATATTTTTATACTAAGTAGTTCTGGAAAGCCTATTTACTCAAGGTAAAAGTTATTTTATAGATATGCTATGAAGCATGAAGATTTCTATGTATATCACAATGTAACTTATTAATTTCAAGAAATTATAATGATATATATGGATGTATTTTCTGTTCAAATGAGTTAGCATGAAATAAAAATTATCTGTTTCAAGATGCAGGGATCACCATATCAGGGGAAGAAAAAGAGTGTAAATTACTGGTCCTAGGATTCTAAATTTCCCTTTACAAAGGCATACAAGATGAGTTTGTGTTGCCCTAGATTTTCAGTAAAGTTACCAGATATCACCTTGTGATTTAAAAAAAAAATGTGGATCCAAATGCACACACAATTCCAATATTTAACCAAATAATTATGTTACCTTTATAAATTTTGATTAAAATGGCCTTAATCACTGTTAAAGGGAAACTTCGCAAAAAAATGAAAAATTGATATTATGTTCATTATGTATAAAAAAGCACAAATTCATAAATATTAAAGTTTTATTTTGCTAGATAAGAGATCACCATCGATTTTAAATTGAGAGTATCAATTCTCTGCATGCGGCCATTTTGTCATCTTCCCGGTTTACGAAACCACTTGATATCTATACACCACAAAGGACCAAAACCAGCAGTAACCTAACGTAGTCTTAATTGAGTGTCGATATCTTGTCAAGCGTACGGTTGTTTTATTCAACAAGGAAAGCAGAAACAGTTAACCGGGTCACAAAAATGATTATAATAGACATGGTTGTGCAACCTTTCCTAACTAGCTTGATACGGAAAATGTAATTATTTTTTTTAAATAACTATGGTCTTTCGTTTTTGAAATAAGAAATTTTGTTGAAATTAAAAATAAGTGTTCCATGTAAGATTGTTTTCGAAAATCTAATTTGTTCATAATTCATTTAGTTTTATGTAATAAACTTATTTGAATAAATTCGGACCTTCCTTATCTGATCACCAGCATGGCTAAAGGAATTATTCCCAGAGGTATTGTGAGGTGACATGTCCAGGTATTCAAGCGATTTCCTGTCGGGCTAAAAAATTCTTATTACACAATAACATAATGCAAGTTCATGCATCGCTTCACTTCTGAGGGTATTGATCAGTGTACACGGCCGATAACTTGTAACTTTTTATTTTAAAACTATCAGGTGTAATCAGAATATACATCTTTGTCATGCGTGTCCGACAGTGATGTACTATAGTCATTACTAGACTCATACGCTTGTTTACAAATAACATTTCTGGTGTAAAGAATGATATTGATGAAAATCTAAATAATTCCAAAAATAATTAAATACAGGTCGATATCTAACTTGCTTTGGTTCATCGAAGTTATGGACACAGATTTATATTTCAATTAGATTGTTCTCGAACAGTTTAAGAAATTCGTCATCATCACAATTGTTTGGTATAATGTATAATAATGTGAACATGGTTCTATTAGTACCTTATGTCAATTTTCCTGTTCCGACATGCATGTTATAAATATGCCACTGGACGTACACTAATGATCCCCAAAAAGCCTATATTTGAAGAAATAAAGAAACTTCACTCCGGATAGACTGATAGTAGATGTATTAACATCTGATCAACTAGGGGTTGATTAATTTATTTAGTTAGCTTGTGGGGAATATACCATTCCAATATTGCACTTATGCATATGAGAGAAATATAAGAGAAAATATAAATCGACGAAGTCACATATCTGGTAAAAAAAGTCTCACCAACTATAGGACTTTACGTACAATTGCCATTCTTAATTGAAATAACGGACAGTCATTAAAATACATGCATGTTCGCTGTGATAAAAAGGGGTGCCGCAGTTGCATAGTATTCATCATCAATCTATTTCAAGTTTATATTTTCCTGTTATTTTTAAAAGTTAACGCAGAGACATGTATTCATCTCTAGTTAACGACAATCAACTATATAATTATCTGAATCTGATGTGATTACCGTTCATCTCTTTCTTTTTTCTTTTTTTTTTTTTTTTTTTTTTATTTGGACAGGAACATATACATTGTTAGATATATTGTTCCCAGGTGGGGGGGGGTTGGAGGTCAAGTATATCGAAAGTTACAAAATAAGAACGTTGTATTTATGAATTTACAAGAAGAATTCTGTTCTTGGACGTAGTTTCCTTTTTTTTTTTAGTTCAGCAATTTATATTGAGAGAAAAAAATCTAGTCAGAAATTAAATCGTTCCGGCAATCCCCCACCTAAGACTCCACTAAAATCATGAATGGTCATACTTCACAATCATCAGAATTTTCCTTGCATTGGTACATGTACATTCTGTATCGGTAGTGATTAAGGTATAACAGAGCTACTTGTATATTACCTGTATGTGGTTAGGTGACGTCCCATGAGGTCTTACGTATACAGGTTCACTTTTATAATGGTTTCTGCAAGGATTTGTATAGTATACAAATCCTTGGTTTCTGATATAACAAGGTTTTATGACATTCACACTTCTGCATGTTCTGTATACCAAATTCTTATCTTATTTTCAAACCGAATGAGAATGTGAATATTTTCCAGGAAAAATATTGATTATCAAATTAATTTCGGGATTTTTTTCTTTCTTGGTATTAAATCACAGAAATTTAAAGAATATACTGCTTGTCCGCTTTTGGAGTATTCTTGTCATTTTAGACAGACATATATTAAATATGTGTATATATGTCGATGTCTCTGGTTTAGAGTGGGTTTATGAATGAATGATAAGTCTTGCAAGGTACAAGATATAAAGCACATTGAAAATTTATTCCGCCTGTCTGTCTCCATTAAAAAAAGGAAAGTTGACGTTAGATTGATTCTGTTAATTTTTTATAAACATCGTTGGTCAAATAGCTAAAGTATTTATACGTTGTGAGATTTAAAATATTTTAATAAGGGCATTCCCGATTAGGTAAATGTAAATCGCTTTGGACGGACCAAACTATATTATGTAATATTCAAGGTTACCGATGATAATTTAAAATAGTACAGTATTTGGTTTATATGCTCGTTTTCATTTATACATATCCATTTTTATTTATAGAATTATTTAGTTGAAAGTAATTCAGAATTTCGATGTTACAACAAAAAAACTCACCTATTTATTTAAAAACTGAGCTGACGCTAAATATTGATAAAATATATAACGGCGATTCAATTATTTTGCCACCATATTCTTCCACAAATAATTGGGGTTTTTTTTCTGTCTCAAAACCCGCACACTTCTCTTTTATAATTTTTTTTTTTTTTTATGTTTTTCATACCTGAAACGGTGAACCCTTGAGGCCAAACAACACTCTCAGTAGTGAAGATCAAATTATTAAAATTACATAATGCTAATCTTTTTATTATCGTGAATTTAACCACGCCTGTACCAGGTAGTGTCATTTATAATACACATTGTATTTACACAGTACTAGCGGGAAATGTTTGCTAGACTGAAGCAAGGATTTGTATAGTAAGACAAATCTTTGACTGAAGTAAAAGGTGAGAATACAAACATGCATTTTTATTACACTATCAGTTATAAATGTTTGTTCAACATATCCGTCGGAAAAAAAATCATAAATATATTCTATTGTATGATTTACTTTTATTACAATAATCATATCAGAAATTCCTAAAATATCAATCGTACATTTGGATTTAAAAAGTTGCACGGCTGATCACTTTACTCACTTAATTTTTAGTTGGTTAATAGATATGCAAAATAGTCGTCGATGCGCTTTAAGTCGCGTTATTAGATGATTAACGAACAAGACTTAACATGAGATTAAATCCACTCCCGGCATGCAGTTAGACTTAAACTACGTCACAGAAGTCAGGAAGTTCGAATAAATAAAATGAATAATTCCTAATTTTCTTCTTTATTAGTGTTCATTTCTAGATAAAACTTGGTGAATATGTTTTTTATGGTATTATGAACATAATAAGATGATAAGTAAAAAATCGCGAATTTTCCCTTTAATGGATTTATTGCAGTGCAAACACTGCTAGTCTCACATCAAAAGTTATGTATGTGCTCATGTATGATCGTTCCACTTGAACAGCTTGACCTACTTTCTCCAAGTTGAAAATTTATATTTTATTGCAATCTTTAAAACATGTCAAATGTCTATTGTAAAAATATAATGCTTAACTTTCTTTAAATTGATAATCTATAAATTTTAGTTAATAAAAGAAGAAATCTTGCAGACTTATAGACATGACCACATGGCACATGTTTAAATTTGTTTGCTTTTCTTTTTTGTTATGAAACAACTTCCTGTCATTTTGGGAGGTAAAACATGGGAAGGCCTCTGTTACTATTGACATTCTGGTTAGTTATATAGATAGATACAATGAGCAGAGCGATGTGGCCTTGATAAACATAAAAAAGGATGAAAATAAACATAAAACATGTAATTGATGTAAATGACTAATATATGAATATACTATAATATAAATATCTAGTGAAAGAGATTTGACCTGCTATGAAGAATTTTCTGTGGTATTCAGACATTATACTTGCTGTCAATCAAGATCAATTCATTCTATTCTATTGCTATCCAGAACTTCCTATTTAAAAAGTTAAAGATAAAATGACTTAACAAATCTTTATTGTCTGCAAGTAAAATGTTTTACAATATTTGGAAAAAATTCTGAAAATTGAAGAAGTAATAATTTTATCACCATCTAGCAACTTTTCGTAATTTCATTCTGTGTATTAGTATTATGTATTTGATTAGTAGGGATGTCAACTCGTGAACAATTACTAATTGAGTACTTGTTGGCTTTATTGAGCGATACTCAAGTACTCCCTCGGAATATACAGGGCTCACACTACTTCAAAATCATAGGGAGAAGTGACTTCTCTTTTTGAAACTGGTAGGGAGAAGTGGTGAGATTTGAAAGAGAAGTGCTCGTTCGCTCACAGCGCTACAATGTTTGTTTTTACTATAATATAAAGGGCCATATGTATCCTTTTTTTTATATAGGTGTTCAATTCATACCTGAGTCAATTAAAGTAACAGTTGTTTCAGTTTATGTCTTAAATAGTCATTTATAGTTGCATAATTATATTAATCCTCTTGACAGAATCTACCAACTAAATATCTAGCACTTAAAAGAACTTTTTTATATCAAAAAGGAAAAGAAAGTATCACATATCAATTAAAATGCAATTAAAAAACTATTCTGTTTATCATCTTAATGAAATTCACTGTTTCTCATTAAAAAGATATATAAATTTAACATAGTTCAGCAACTTTAATCAATAAATTGAAACAATGCATTTACATGGAAATATATACATTTAGCAAGGAGATCTAACCAAAAGTCTATTTATGCGTGTGGAATGCTTAATTTTCACTTTTGGGGTCATTATTCTTTTGTCAGCTGTTCAATTCAGGTGTCTGTAGTTATTATAGTAAGAATACGGATTTCGGTCATAGCTGGTCTGCTTCCGATGAATCTTGCCTCTGATCCGTGGTTCGTACAAATATTTCAATGGCGGACGAAGAAAATTTACGAAAATAAACAAAAGTTTGACAAGAATATGACGCTTTTATTGCAATCAATGGATTGAACATTAACTAATTGCAATTTTGATCACTTTCTTATGAAGTAACAAACTTATTTTGCCGTTAATCAGAATGTTTTGATATACAATCTCGAGTAACAAGTACCGGAAGTGAAAGAAATACTTCATATTCTCTTATCCTTTGAAATAACATGTAAAGTCAATACTTTAACATCTTTTCTAAAGAAATAAATCATTTAAATTGAATTTCTTCACTTTTAAATGAAAAATTTGCTGTTTCATTGACTTTGTAAGAAGGGGAAATTGCCGATGACGAAAGCGACTGCAAGCGACTATTGTAAACACCAGGGCTACTAGATATTGCTTTTGACGACAGGGCACAGCGAAGTGACGGATGGGAAAGCAACTTTTTTGCCCCAGTTGCCTGCTAGTGTGAGCCCTGAATATATCTACAATACGGAAACACAAAACTATGTACTATACATTCTGTGGTTTGTTGTTCAACAGACAAAAATCATCTATATAAGTATCTGGGACAAGGAATTACACACAATAATTAATAGCTCATTACCTATAAATACTAATTAAGTGTTTAAATTTGTTTGCTTTTCTTTTTGTTATGAAACAACTTCCTGTCATTTTGGGAGGTAAAACATGGGAAGGCCTCTGTTACTATTGACATTCTGGTTAGTTATATAGATAGATACAATGAGCAGAGCGATGTGGCCTTGATAAACATAAAAAGGATGAAAATAAACATAAAACATGTAATTGATGTAAATGACTAGTATATGAATATACTATAATATAAATATCTAGTGAAAGAGATTTGACCTGCTATGAAGAATTTTCTGTGGTATTCAGACATTATACTTGCTGTCAATCAAGATCAATTCATTCTATTCTATTGCTATCCAGAACTTCCTATTTAAAAAGTTAAAGATAAAATGACTTAACAAATCTTTATTGTCTGCAAGTAAAATGTTTTTACAATATTTGGAAAAAATTCTGAAAATTGAAGAAGTAATAATTTTATCACCATCTAGCAACTTTTCGTGTAATTTCATTCTGTGTATTAGTATGATGTATTTGATTAGTAGGGATGTCAACTCGTGAACAATTACTAATTGAGTACTTGTTGGCTTTATTGAGCGATACTCGAGTACTCCCTCGGGAATATACAGGGCTCACACTACTTCAAAATCATAGGGAGAAGTGACTTCTCTTTTTGAAACTGGTAGGGAGAAGTGGTGAGATTTGAAAGAGAAGTGCTCGTTCGCTCGCGGCGCTACAATGTTTGGTTTTTACTATAATATAAAGGGCCATATGTATCCTTTTTTTTTACATAGGTGTTCATTTCATACCTGAGTCAATTAAAGTAACAGTTGTTTCAGTTTATGTCTTAAATAGTCATTTATAGTTGCATAATTATATTAATCCTCTTGACAGAATCTACCAACTAAATATCTAGCACTTAAAGAACTTTTTATATCAAAAGGAAAAGAAAGTATCACATATCAATTAAAATGCAATTAAAAACTATTCTGTTTATCATCTTAATGAAATTCACTGTTTCTCATTAAAAGATATATAAATTAAACATAGTTCAGCAACTTTAATCAATAAATTGAAACAATGCATTTACATGGAAATATATACATTTAGCAAGGAGATCTAACCAAAAGTCTATTTATGCGTGTGGAATGCTTAATTTTCACTTTTGGGGTCATTATTCTTTGTCAGCTGTTCAATTCAGGTGTCTGTAGTTATTATAGTAAGAATACAGATTTCGGTCATAGCTAGTCTGCTTCAGATGAATCTAGCCTCTGATCCGTGGTTCGTACAAATATTTCAATGGCGGACAAAGAAAATTTACGAAAATAAACAAAAGTTTGACAAGAATATGACGCTTTTATTGCAATCAATGGATTGAACATTAACTAATTGCAATTTTGATCACTTTCTAATGAAGTAACAAACTTATTTTGCCGTTAATCAGAATGTTTTGATATACAATCTCGAGTAACAAGTACCGGAAGTGAAAGAAATACTTCATATTCTCTTATCCTTTGAAATAACATGTAAAGTCAATACTTTAACATCTTTTCTAAAGAAATAAATCATTTATGTTTTGAATTTCTTCACTTTTAAATGAAAAATTTGCTGTTTCATTGACTTTGTAAGAAGGAAATTGCCGATGACGAAAGCGACTGCAAGCGACTATTGTAAACACCAGGGCTACTAGATATTGCTTTTGACGACAGGGCACAGCGAAGTGACGGACGGGAAAGCAACTTTTTCGCCCCAGTTGCCTGCTAGCGTGAGCCCTGAATATATCTACAATACGGAAACACAAAACTATGTACTATACATTCTGTGGTTTGTTGTTCAACAGACAAAAATCATCTATATAAGTATCTGTGACAAGGAATTACACACAATAATTAATAGCTCATTACCTATAAATACTTATTAAGTAAAAAAACAATAATCTAATCAATATAATTTAATGAACACCTATTTAAAATTATAACAAGGAAAAACTATGTCAAGCAATAGTATTTGGTAATTGTTAAGAAAACACATTTAATGTTTACAAAGGCGTTAGGATTAGAAGTTTAACTATTCACTGCGGGTCACCAGTGGATGCAACGAAATTTATTTTGGTCGTAAACATTTTCTTGTGAACTACATGAAGTATTGGGGACAGTCTGTTTTTGCAACTTTGTAAATTACAGTCTTGCAGACAAAAATATTTGCTCTGACGGTACCGATGTGACGGAATGGCTAAGATATGTTTAGTTTAAAGTTTTAGCCTAGGTAAAGCCCACATATTTTCAGAGGCATTTTAAATGAGAATTCAGCACAAACATTCAACATCTCTTTTAATTAGTGCAATAAGATTGTTATCTTCACATTTGAATTCATTTTGAAATTTTTCTTTATACAGGCATGGTCAGGAAGATAAACTGGTGACAATTATGGGCGTTCTACAAGCTTTGATATCATTTGTGTCTGCAGCTAAAGACTCAATGCGTAGCATTGTTGCTGGAGATCATAAGTTTGTGTTCTTAGTTCGAGAACATATTTACCTTGTTGCCGTATCAAAAGGATTGGAATCAGTGCAACAGCTTGTACTACAACTATCTTATATATATAATCAAATTCTTAGTGTACTTACTTTTACTTCATTACAAAAAATCTTCAAACAGAGAAGAAATTATGATTTGCGGAGAATGTTGAGTGGATCCGAAAAATTTATTGACAATCTATTGAATTTAATGGACCATGACCCTAGTTTTAAACTTCAAGCAGTACGATGTCTGCCATTAGATAGTCCCGTTAGAGAAAGCATTGCTCAAAGTATAATTCAACATGCAAGAGTGAAGGTATGTGTGTCTTGTATGTATTCATTAGATATTTAAAAGTTTGATAGTGTTCATGTATACAAACAGGGATTGATTTTTCACATTTGAGTATTTTTAAGATTTAAACATACAGTTATTGCCACATATAATAAATCAAGTGAGTATTTATGGGTTATTTTTAACCATAACCATCTTTAAGACTTATTTTTCCACATATTTACTGCAATTAGTCAAGTTTATTTTAATTGATCTCATGATTTTATATTGAATTATTTATGGAATAATGAAATTCTATTTCAAATTCAATGAATTTACATTTTTTCTTGGGTATTAGTCCATAAAGGTCAAAGTTAGGGTTACTTACCTGTTTACAATAAAGCATATTAAGAACACAAATGATGAAAGTAAATGAGAAGACATCATAAAGTAGATACTTTTGTATAAAGGCAGCATGGTTTATTGGGGTTGTAAAGGGAAAAAAAGGGGGGGGGTTACATGTATGTGCATGAGTGAATGAAAATTAAACTGACCATTTCATGATGAATGAAAAAAAAAATCACTTGAACATTGCTTTTCCACAGATTTGCAAGAAACATGGTGAACAAGCTGTGTGCACAATAACTGTGAAATAAAAAGTGCATTACCTTTACCACCCTTTTTAATAAGCAAAAGTTTTTTTTAATTTTCTGACAGAGTACAATAATAATTTACCCATTCAAAAGATCAGTTTCAAAATTCCATTGTACAACTGTATAATATAAATTGCATATATGTAGGACTCTGAACCGCGATGGCACACGAACAGCGATGGTCACGCTGATGTGCGATGGTTTGACACTGAAGTGCAATGGTGGCATTGTGACACTATCTTATTGATAGCTACGCTGAAGTGCGATTGTGGTAACGTTGAAGTGCGATAGACTACATTTGTACATAAACTATATTTTCAATGCTTTTCATGTCGATGTAGAGGTCAATTTGTTTGTTAGAAGCAGTTTTTCAGGTCTTTAAGTGAACTAGGGGCTTATAAACTCTTTATACTATGAGAAATGAGGAGTGATTAGTAGAGAGGGGACAGTTAACCTTCTGTTGCAGATTTTTTTTCGAAATCAACAAAAGGTTCTTTTTTACGTACAATGGAGCGTCGCATTCTCTTAATACATACATGTCTGCAGACAGACTCTCCGTATTATAATATCCCAGTACACAAGGAACTCATGAGAGAAACGTTAACTCATGAGAGGAACCAAGTAAAGATAAAATGTTAACACAGAATTATGTTCACATGCAGAAAATCAAAGAGGAAGATCTTTCATTTAGTATGCAGCTGTAACTAAGAACATACATTGATCATACCAAATGCAAATCTATATTAACTATTTAAAAATCTACATCTCACAATAATTGAACATCTGTAGATTTTAAACTAGCCATCACACATAATACATTGTAATATAGACCATCGCACTTCAGGGTCCTCATCGCACCTTCGAGTCCTACATATATATTGCAGTAATTTTCTTATGAAGTAAAACAGAAAATAATTAAAACAATGATAAAGAGATTTAAAAAGAGATTACTTGATTATCAAACATATGCAGTGCTTTAAAAGAAAACTATTCACAATTGTTGATGTATGTCTTAAAAAATGCTAGATCAATATTTTCTCAAATTAATACACTACCAAATGTTTACATTGTATATATTTCATTGTACTTACATCTAATTATTTCTTTTTGTCTCGTTTCAGGACTTAGTATTTGCTATTATTCTAGCAAACAATCAGTTAGTGACACTGGTACGCATGAAAAAATATTTCTTACATCCAATGGATCTCCATTTAATCATTAACCTCGTGAATGCATCCGAGTCTTTCAAAGCTGCTGAGTCTTGGACACCTATATGTCTGCCAAAATTTGATGCAAGGTGAGTAAAACAGAAATCTCTTGTAACATGTGTAATTAGTTTCCTAACAAAGCCATCTAAAATAGGGATTCCTTTGGTTTTACTTTGTGAGGTTTCTGGGCTTAATTGGTTGCAATAGCATATTAATTTAATGTTTAAGAAGAAGTACTAGTATTAAGAGAATACTGCCTTTCTAACACTCTCACCCATCCTCATTTATAATGAATGTCTCCTCGATGATGCTTGAGGCCAAATATTTGAAAATCAAAATTTTATGCCCCGCTGTAGTTGACGAGGGCATTAAGTGTTACCCTTGACCGTTCTTCAATCCCATTTTAGTTGCAAAGCTTGAGTGGGGAATTCGTGTCCTCAGACACATTCTTTTTATTTAAAAATTGAAGATCTTGTATACCAAAAAGACCAAAAGTATAGCCAAAGTCATGAAAGGAATCGGAGCTAAGCATGAGAATGATGATTGAGGTACATTCCTATTGAGGTCCAAAGGGTCCAAAATTAAACTTTGTTTGATTTCATCAAAAATTGAATTATTGGGGTTCTTTGATATGCCGAATCTAACCTGTATTTAGATTCTTAATTTTGGTCCCATTTTCAAATTGGTCTACATTAAGGTCCAAAGGGTCCAAAATTAAACTTAGTTTGATTTCAACAAAAATTGAATATATGGGGTTCTTTGATATGCTGAATCTAACCATGTATTTAGATTTTTGATTATGGGCTCGTTATCAATTTTTTCCACATTGAGGTCAAAGGGTCCAAAATTAAACTTTGTTTGATTTCATCAAAAATTGAATTATTGGGGTTCTTTGATATGCCGAATCTAACCGTGTATTTAGATTCTTAATTTTTGGTCCCGTTTCAAATTGGTCTACATTAAGGTCCAAAGGGTCCAAAATTAAACTTAGTTTGATTTTAACAAAAATTGAATTCTTAGGGTTCTTTGATATGCTGAATCTAAACATGTATTTAGATTTTTGATTATGGGCCCAGTTTTCAAGTTGGTCCAAATCGGGGTCCAAAATTAAACTTTGTTTGATTTCAACAAAAATTGAATATATGGGGTTCTTTGATATGCTGAATCTAACCATGTATTTAGATTTTTGATTTTGGGCCCGTTATCAATTTTTCCACATTGAGGTCAAAAGGGTCCAAAATTAAACTTTGTTTGATTTCATCAAAATTGAATTATTGGGGTTCTTTGATATGCCGAATCTAACCGTGTATTTAGATTCTTAATTTTTGGTCCGTTTTCAAATTGGTCTACATTAAGGTCCAAAGGGTCCAAAATTAAACTTAGTTTGATTTTAACAAAATTGAATTCTTAGGGTTCTTTGATATGCTGAATCTAACCATGTATTTAGATTTTTGATTATGGGCCCAGTTTTAAAGTTGGTCCAAATCGGGTCCAAAATTAAACTTTGTTTGATTTCAACAAAATTGAATATATGGGGTTCTTTGATATGCTGAATCTAACCATGTATTTAGATTTTTGATTTTTGGGCCCCGTTATCAATTTTTTCCACATTGAGGTCAAAAGGGTCCAAAATTAAACTTTGTTTGATTTCATCAAAAATTGAATTATTGGGGTTCTTTGATATGCCGAATCTAACCTGTATTTAGATTCTTAATTTTGGTCCCGTTTTCAAATTGGTCTACATTAAGGTCCAAAGGGTCCAAAATTAAACTTAGTATGATTTTAACAAAAATTGAATTCATAGGGTTCTTTGATATGCTGAATCTAAACATGTATTTAGATTTTTGATTATGGGCCCAGTTTTCAAGTTGGTCCAAATGGGGTCAAAAGGGTCCAAAATTAAACTTTGTTTGATTTAATCAAAATTGAACTCTTGGGGTTCTTTGATATGCTGAATCTAACCATGTATTTAGATTTTGGATATTGGACCATAAAGGTGAATGTCCAATTTAAAATTTTAAGTTCTTAGACCACATTCATTCTGTGTCAGAAACCTATGCTATCAATATTTTCTCAAATTAATACACTACCAAATGTTTACATTGTATATATTTCATTGTACTTACATCTAATTATTTCTTTTTGTCTCGTTTCAGGACTTAGTATTTGCTATTATTCTAGCAAACAATCAGTTAGTGACACTGGTACGCATGAAAAAATATTTCTTACATCCAATGGATCTCCATTTAATCATTAACCTCGTGAATGCATCCGAGTCTTTCAAAGCTGCTGAGTCTTGGACACCTATATGTCTGCCAAAATTTGATGCAAGGTGAGTAAAACAGAAATCCCTTGTAACATGTGTAATTAGTTTCCTAACAAAGCCATCTAAAATGGGGATTCCTTTGGTTTTACTTTGTAAGGTTTCTGGGCTTAATTGGTTGCAATAGCATATTAATTTAATGTTTTAGAAGAAGTACTAGTATTAAGAGAATATTGCCTTTCTAACACTCTCACCCATCCTCATTTATAATGAATGTCTCCTCGATGATGATTGAGGCCAAATATTTGAAAATCCAAAATTTTTATGCCCCCGCTGTAGTTGACAAGGGCATTAAGTGTTACCCTTGACCGTCCTTCAATCCCATTTTAGTTGCAAAGCTTGAGCGGGGGCATTTGTGTCCTCAGACACATTCTTTTTTTATTTAAAAAATTGCAGATCTTGTATACCAAAAAAGACCAAAAGTATAGCCAAAGTCATGAAAGGAATCGGAGCTAAGCATGAGGATGATTGAGGTACATTCCTTATTATACGACCGCAAAAAAATTTTTGTGGTCGTATATTGGTATGACGTTGGCGTCGTCGTCCGAAGACGCATTGGTTTTCGCACTCTAACTTTAGTTTAAGTGAATGGATCTCTATGAAATTTTACCATAAGGTTCAATATCACAAAAGGAAGGTTGGGATTGATTTTGGGGGTTATGGTACCTACAGTTAAGGAATTAGGGGCCAAAAGGGGCCAAAATAAGCATTTTGTAACTTCCAGACATAACTTGTGTGTTAGTGTATGGATCTCTCTGACATTGTACCACAAGGTTCCATATCACAAAGGGAATGCTGGGATTGATTTTGGGGGTAATTGCTTTAAAATTTTAGGAATTAGGGGCCAAAAAAGGGGCAAAAAAGAAGCATTTTTCTAGTTTCGTGACAATAACTTGTGTGTAAGTGTATGGATCTTTCTGAAATTGTACTACAAGGTTCCATATCACAAAGGAAAGCTGGAATTGAGTTTGGGGTAATTGCCTGAAACGTTTAGGAATTAGGGGCCAAAAAGGGCAAAAACAAGCATTTTCTAGTTTCATGACAATAACTTGTGTGTAAGTGTATGGATATTTCTGAAATTGTACTACAAGGTTCCATATCACAAAGGAAAGCTGGAATTGAGTTTGGGGTAATTGCCTGAAACGTTTAGGAATTAGGGGCCAAAGGGGCCAAAATAAGCATTTTCTAGTTTCAGACAATAACTTGTGTTCAAGTGTATGGATCTCTCTGAAATTTACTGCAAGGTACCATACCTCAAAGGGAAGGCTGGGATTGAGTTTGGGGTGATGAATCATAAGGGGTTCAAAAATTAAGGGGGTGTTCTTTTTCCTTTTTTTCTTTAAAATTTTCCATTTTAAGTTGGTTATTTCTGATTTATATTTAAAAGCAAATAATAATGATATGGCAGGAGATACACACCTAACAGGATGTGTAAATTATTATATAATAAGTATTGTGCAATAGCAAGAAATTTTCAATTGCAGAGTATTGCACAATAGCAAGAAATCTTCAATTGCACAGCATTGCGCAATAGCAAGAAATATCCAATAGCACAATATTGCGTAATAGCAAGAAATTGTCAATTGTACAGTATTGCGCAATAGCAAGAAATATTCTATTGCACAGTATTGCGCAATTGCAAGAAATATTCAATTGCACAGTATGGTGCAAAAGAAGATACTTTGTATAAATTGCTTATTTCTTGACCAATTTCAATGGGGTTTTATTCTTGAACTCTTGGGGTTCTTAAATATGCTGAATCTAATCGTGTATTAAGTTTTGGATTTTGGGCCCGTTTTAAATTGGTCCACATTGAGGTCCAAAGGGTCCAAAATTAAACTTTGTTTGATTTCATCAAAAATTGAATTATTGGGGTTCTTTGATATGCCGAATCTAACCGTGTATTTAGATTCTTAATTTTTGGTCCCATTTTCAAATTGGTCTACATTAAGGTCCAAAGGGTCCAAAATTAAACTTAGTTTGATTTCAACAAAAATTGAATATATGGGGTTCTTTGATATGCTGAATCTAACCATGTATTTAGATTTTTGATTATGGGCTCGTTATCAATTTTTTCCACATTGAGGTCAAAAGGGTCCAAAATTAAACTTTGTTTGATTTCATCAAAAATTGAATTATTGGGGTTCTTTGATATGCCGAATCTAACCGTGTATTTAGATTCTTAATTTTTGGTCCCGTTTTCAAATTGGTCTACATTAAGGTCCAAAGGGTCCAAAATTAAACTTAGTTTGATTTTAACAAAAATTGAATTCTTAGGGTTCTTTGATATGCTGAATCTAACCATGTATTTAGATTTTTGATTATGGGCCCAGTTTTCAAGTTGGTCCAAATCGGGTCCAAAATTAAACTTTGTTTGATTTCAACAAAAATTGAATATATGGGGTTCTTTGATATGCTGAATCTAACCATGTATTTAGATTTTTGATTTTTGGGCCCCGTTATCAATTTTTCCACATTGAGGTCAAAAGGGTCCAAAATTAAACTTTGTTTGATTTCATCAAAATTGAATTATTGGGGTTCTTTGATATGCCGAATCTAACCGTGTATTTAGATTCTTAATTTTTGGTCCCGTTTTCAAATTGGTCTACATTAAGGTCCAAAGGGTCCAAAATTAAACTTAGTTTGATTTTAACAAAAATTGAATTCTTAGGGTTCTTTGATATGCTGAATCTAACCATGTATTTAGATTTTTGATTATGGGCCCAGTTTTAAAGTTGGTCCAAATCGGGTCCAAAATTAAACTTTGTTTGATTTCAACAAAATTGAATATATGGGGTTCTTTGATATGCTGAATCTAACCATGTATTTAGATTTTTGATTTTTGGGCCCCGTTATCAATTTTTTCCACATTGAGGTCAAAAGGGTCCAAAATTAAACTTTGTTTGATTTCATCAAAAATTGAATTATTGGGGTTCTTTGATATGCGAATCTAACGTGTATTTAGATTCTTAATTTTGGTCCCGTTTTCAAATTGGTCTACATTAAGGTCCAAAGGGTCCAAAATTAAACTTAGTATGATTTTAACAAAATTGAATTCATAGGGTTCTTTGATATGCTGAATCTAAACATGTATTTAGATTTTTGATTATGGGCCCAGTTTTCAAGTTGGTCCAAATGGGGTCAAAAGGGTCCAAAATTAAACTTTGTTTGATTTAATCAAAATTGAACTCTTGGGGTTCTTTGATATGCTGAATCTAACCATGTATTTAGATTTTGGATATTGGACCATAAAGGTGAATGTCCAATTTAAAATTTTAAGTTCTTAGAAATTCATTCTGTGTCAGAAACCTATGCTGTGTCAAATATTTAATCACAATCCAAATTCAGAGCTGTATCAGCTTGAATGTTGTGTCCATTTCAACTATTCAGGGTTTACATGTAGCATTTTATTTTTAACATAATTTCTAAAATATTTGAACTACAAATTTCAATAAAACATTATCAGTATTTTCATAAGCTTTACATGTAGTTATTTTCTTGTGTTAATATTGTTTGGTTTATTTCAGTGGTTTTCTTCAAGCACACATATCATATTTAGATGAAAGTTGCCAAACTTGTATGCTGTTGTTATCTGTTGATAGAGAGTCTTTCTTCATATTATCAGAATGTAAAAAGAAAATACAGGAGGTAAGATATATGGAAATCAATTTTACTGGTAAATAAATATTGAAATTCATCTCACATGCTAAATACAATTACACATGTACTGTTGTTTGATGAAATAAATATGTGGATTCATTTGTAAACCTGGAAAAAATGATATTCATTGAGGTTTACTGCTCATTTATTATTATATTAAAGTTAAATAAATTGAAATCAAACCGTAACGTAACCAATTCTCATTTTGAAATAATTATCTAATAGGTGAGACTAAACAATACATACAAATGTAGTTGCATTTTGCTTATGCCAAAAAAAAACCCACAAAACCCTTTATACTGTTTTAGTTGATTTAAATGTAATAACTAATTAGTTGGTGTATTTTTTAATTTCAACTTAAAATTAAAAGTCATCGGAGCATTCATGACATTAGCTGTTACAGAATTTGCACAGATCTTAATGTTACAGGTAATAAATAAAAAAAAACAATAACTGGTAGAAGATCTGGTTCAGGGCTCTTTTCACAAAATATCTTACCAGTCATGAACATTTCAATTTAACTTGCATTCGATTTAAATTGTCAGATATTTTGTGAAAAGAGTCGCAGGTTTTAATCCAAATTGTGCTAAAATAGTCTTGTATACAGTTGAAAAATGAATTGGACTGCAATCAAGGAAAACTCATGATTGATATATATTGAGGAAAGTCTAGGGAAGTGCTTATGAAAACTTATTGCAGTTAATGAATATTATATTTCAGAGACTAATTAAATACAATGGTTTACAAGCTATCAGCGATTCCCTTATGAAGACAAGTTATAGTTGTCAGCAATGTGGAATATCAGATTTAAGACATTTCTTATACAAGTCTCGCAGCATGGCACAGTATACAAGTCCTGAACTCGAGGCTCCCTACCTATCTGATGAGGAACAAGAAAGATTGTTTGGTTTATACCTATACTTACACAATAGGATACATACATCAGTTAGACCGCTGAAAATTCTTTATCATGTTGGCAAACATGAGACATTGTTAGGCTGGGTAAGTAGTCACAGGGAAGACTTTTCACCTGTAGTTTAACAAGTGGGGGAAGGCCCAGCATGACAACTTGGCTATTTTTATTTATTTCTAAACATGAAAAGGGATGAAAATGTAACAAGATACATGTAGCTGCAAAATACTATTGACAGGAAAAAATGCTGGAATTGCAAAGCTTTCTACAATGGCATACATTAAAATCCCCAAAATAATTATCAAACAAAATGGATCTTTACTAACACAAGGATGATAGGGACATGTCATTGAGTTTGAACTATTGCTATATATTTTATTAAGAAAATGTCTTAATCCACTTTGAACAATTTGAACATTATACATGTAGATCAACTTGATGTTGCCTAGTTTTAAAATGATTCCAGAAATGCTAAAATAAAAAGAAGACCAAAATGGCAACTGTTATTCTAGATCGAGTAATATAAGCAAATGGGGTAAAACAGTAATCTGTAATGGCTGTACTTTTGAATTATTTTTTACAGTTATATAAAAATATAAAAAAAAAGTATTTACAAATTTCTGATTCCATTTTACTTATCAAATTTATCATGATTGATTCATTGGTCAATTTTCAAGTTCCTTTTTTTCTCAGAAGCGGAAACTTTCATTCAAACTTTATTGGAATAAGGATTTGGGGACTCTATATTTGATGCAAATGAAAGCGCATACCAGTGATTATTTAGCATAGGCTTCTAATATTACTATTGGAACAATTTTTACTCTCTTTTAAACTTTTTAGCCTGCCTGAGCTTGACAAGGATAGAGTAAAGAAGCTCATCTATGAAAATTTTCATCCTGTACCAGTTAGATATAAAACATGGCCCCAGGAAGCAGTTCTTTATTTGACATTTTCAGATGCCTTTTTAATGCTCTTCTAAAGCTGTAAAGCCAAACCTTTTTTAAAGTTGAAGGAACTATGATAATAATTTAGAGTGCTTCTACAGTCTGATACATAAGTATAAGATCTCATTTATCATACAAGACACAATACAGAGGTTAAGTGACCAATATTTCTTAACAAAAACCAAGAAACAGACAGTTACACTTATGTCATAATTTGACCATTGACAACCCTTTATTTTTCAGGTGACGCAACAATTTGAATTATATGCAGTGTTTGGGCCATTGATAACAAAGCATACTGCAATAGGAGCAATAAATAAACTACTTCGCTGGATAAAGAAGGAGGAAACACGACTTTTTATACTGAACTCTGCTACATTTTAATCAATGTGTTGTGAATGAAAGTGATGAATGTTTTTATGATGCATGTGTTAAGCCAAACATAGTTGATTCCAAGATTCTCATTCAAAGTTAAAAAAAAAAAAGGCTGACAAGGATTTTTTTTATTGTAATTCCAATTAAGTAAAAATAATTTTGTGCTCCTTTTCACTTTTGAAAAACTTGAAATGTAGTTTTTAATCTTTAATGAGAATGTATAGTGAAGATAAATTCCATGAGGTAACACATTCAATTAAATGTTAACCAATGTCATTAAATATGCTCTACAGTTTTCAGGAAAGCTGATACTGTAAAATGGCATATTTTCACTAGAACTTTTAATTTTTTTTTAATTCTAGGAGCCAAAATTGTTCGCAAGAATCTTATTTTCATGTTTTCTTTTCCCTGATTCTGCTCTTTTTTAACAATAAATTTTTCATAAGTTTATCTGTCAGATAATAAATGCTGAAAGAAGTGAAAATTAAACATTTTTTAATTTTTTGTTCTCTTTACAGTATGTGATGTTCATGTGTACAAACTTTCCTAAAATGTGAAAATTTTATTGGGTACCTAGTTTAAAAATAAGTATAAAAGAACCTCAGATGTCTGCATTTAAAGGGTCTTTTTATTGTAACTTTACAAATATTACAACATCCTGCAATGAAGAAAGGGTGTAAGTTAAACAGCTGATCACAAGATGACTTGTGAATTACTTCATAATAACCATCACTGTGTATCATCACCACCGGATATAGGAATAATGATAGCAAAAAGTACCTACTCTTATCCACGTACAGTAAACAACTATTCCCTGCTCTTCGCCATACAATGTATCCGCTTTATTTACATGAATTTCTCTGTGAAAACAATACTTTTTTCGAAATACCATGTTATTCCAAGCTTAAATATGATATACCTTTGTTCTATGAAAACATCAAATGAATAGTTGATGGATGAATGTGATTTTAACCAGTTTGAACTCCTAACATGCTTTGTTGAACAGGTACCCCCCTATTCGATTCTGACTATTTGAAGACAAAGAAAGCCAATTAAGGATCATAATCAACCCTAAATAGTAGCTTCATTATAAGAATCAGTATCACAAAACTGTACTTGTCAGCAAAGTGTAGAATATAATAAAAATAAGAAGAATTTGACCCTACCTGACTTCACATTTGTTTTTTTTAATATCGCTTAGGGGTACCTATTTCCGATGGTGATGCTACACAGTGACCATATAAATATTGTTTTTTTCTTGATTCAAATGAACAATAATTTTACATTTCAAGATTTAGATAAAATTATGCAGGTTGAGGTATAAATGAATACAGGATGAGAATCTTTGAATTAACTTATCTGGTCTTATTGTTATTTTTTATTTATTAAATCCATAGACACATAGACTTGTATACATAGTTATCTATTCATGTGGTGAAAATCTAATGAGCAGGGAAAAGGGGCTCAGCTGATTGATAATTAATCTACACTTATTCTCTCAAGACAATTGGAATACCTGCTGCATAAATGTCCACTTGTGCCTCAACTACATATTTTCAAAAGCATATCGACACAAACATCCCTCTAATTTAGCTACCAATGACTTTTATGAATTCCATCCATCTGCATAATTCCCATATATCACAGCTCTCAGACTTAAATAAACATTGATAAAGTTTCCAAATTTAACATTCAAATTCATGTGTAAGATATTAAATTACTTACATGGATAAAAAGAATACGGCCAATTTCCCCTGTATTTGTTTCCCTCACATGGTCAAAATCTAAAAGTTGTAAAATCCTGCTGAAAATTTAATATACTTACAATAGTGTTTGCAATTTTACATAATTCTTTAAAAATAAGAAAAACTAATTCAGCACTACATGTTGCTGTTTGAGGTTTTTAGTCCCCTACCGACGAAGTCGAAGGGGACTTTAGGTTTTCACTCCGTCCGTCTGTCCATCCGTCAGTCGGGCAAATCAGTTTTCCACACTTTTTTCTTCATGCTAATGATTTGATATTTGCTGTATTGTTTTATCATGACAAGTTACAGATCAAGTTCACATTTTGTTCCAGTCTGATGATTTTGTGCAGAGTTGTGGTCCTTTGACTTAGAAAATTCACTAAAATAATCAGTTTTTCACACGTTTTTTGGTCATTCTTGAAGATATTGATTTGATATTTGGTATATAGTTTTATCATGACAAGTGACAGTTCAAGTTCGAATTTTGTTCCGGTCTGATGATTTTGTGCAGATTTATGGTCCTTGGACTTTGAAAATTCACTCAAATAATCAGTTTTCCGCACCTTTTTTCGTCATGCTTGAAGATTTTAATTTGAAAATTGGTATATAGTTTAATCATGACAAGTTACAGATCAAGTTCAAATTTTGTTTCGGTCTGATGATTTTGTGCAGAGTTAAGGTCCTTGGACTTAGAAAATTCACTTAATCAGTTTTCAACACTTTTTTTCGTCATGCTTGAATATATTGACTTGATATTTTTTATATAGTTTACACCATGACAAGTTATAGATCAAGTTAGAATTTTGTTCCAATACAATGAATTTTTAACTGGTAGGGGACTATGTATTGCCATGCAATACTTACAGAATGCTTGTTATACAAAATTTGAAATTTCACATGTTTTTGTAAAATTTTGCATTGAAAGACAATGGTAACAAAAATATTTTTTTTAATTGCGTAGGCAATCAAACTTTTCCCCAGAATCAGTTGGAGTTTACCTGTCCATTTAAACTTTTGCAAAGTACATTATCTCATTGAATAAATACAAAAGCTATTGTTCTCTGTGTACCAATACTGAATAATGACACATATTGTAAGAGCAAGAGATAATGATTACAAAATTATGTCAATAATAGACTACTGATGTACAAATATTAATTTTATCTGGTCAGTACCGAAAAATAAAACTTGTTGAGAAAGAACCGGAAGACAATTTTGTGTTAAATGGTGCATATATTGCAAATAATTTATATCACATTATTATGGTTTTATAGTTGTAAAACTTGTAAAGGCTGGTATAGTTATGCAGTCAATATTTTCCTCATACAATCTTGTTACCCACTAAAACAGGAGAAGTAAATTAGATGATATTAAATAAATACAACATAACACCCAGTGTGTTTTGTATTGGAACATATATTTATATCACAAGTAATTTTTTACAAGTTTTATTTGTTTTGTACTGATCAAATGAAATGACAATTTGTTCTTCAATATTCTATTATAGATTAAAAAAAAACAAACTTTACTGATTCTGGGGGAAGTATGATTGCCTTTGCAATAATATGTATCTGAAAGATAATACATACTTTACTTGATTGCCTTTGCAATAATATGTATCTGAAAGATAATACATACTTTACTTCCAACATAATTTTGGTGTTGGTTTACAATGTCTTATTCCAAAGTTAGGGTAAATACTAAAAATTTACCCAAATATCTAAAAATTGCTGTTTGGGACATTCTTTAGGTGTTTATAATTTATCTAAACATGTCCAGTTTAGAAATGAGCTTAATTTTGTTAGAACGTTTTGCTGTGATACTATGAATCAAAGTAAAGATTGAAAGACGTGAAAATGACCCTGGTGTGAAATAAATTCAGGGGAAATTGTTGTAAGGCAAAGCTGGGGGAGGGTAACAGCTCTCCATCAAGAATAGTTTTTTTTTCCAATTATTTATCTTCCACTGGCTTGTATTATGTCCTTTTCTCTGATAATTAAACACTATCATATAACCTGGGGACAATACTGTTACAATACAATGTGGATGCATTAAGGCCAATATAACAGCCCCTCCAAAAAATCTGTGGCTTTGACCTTTATATTATGCTTCACTGACTGATAAGGATCATAGTCAAATTCTCAGATTCTAATTAACAAGACAAGTATGCAACCATATTAGTTTGTGAATGATGCATCGTGAGGAATGTAAGAGCCCAAAAAAGTAGGTCGGTCTGATCTGCACTTGTAACCATTCATTAGTACATCTATGGTGAGTGTTAAAATACTGAGTGAATTTATTTACAAGATGACATCTTCCTGCCAACTGTTGACTAGTGTGATATAAATATTATAAGATATGGTATGATTACCAATGAGACAACTTCCCACCTGAAACCAAATGACATAAAAGGTGAGCAACTATAGATACTGCCTTCATCAATGAGCAAAAGCCATCCCGCATAGCAATTATAAAAGGCTCTGAAATGACAACTGTATAATAATTCAAACGAGAAAACTAACAGCCTGATTTTTGTACAGATATATCCAACACCTACTACATGTTTGTAGAATTATTCTTGGATACATTTTGTACTTTGGAGTTTTTTGCCTTGTCTGCAACAAAAGGCTCAGTATGTGTAACAGGGATTACTACCCGGCAACTATTTGTATAAAGCTTTATAAATCAGAAGGAAGAAGACCTGGATGCTTCATACTTTGTATGCAGATACCTTATGTTACAAAGTTTCTGTCCTTCATATTTCCATTGTCATTAACCTCATTTTTATGGTTCAGAGACTGCTTGAAAAAAAATTAGTTTTCTTGTCATGTGAATTTCTCACTTGTTAGGAGTAATAGGATAACCATATTTGATATATAGGTCTTGCAACGTTTACATGTCCGTCAGTCAGGAGTATCTTTCTATTATATGTATGTCTGTTATCTTTGACCTTATTTTTATGGTTGAGTTCAGTTTTTTATGTTAAAGATTGTACAAAGTTTAATCAAAACTCTATTATCACTGGCTTGATACATGTATCTTTATGGCTAAATTTCAGGCATCTTCTCTACTTTTATATGATGAAACACATCTTAGTACAGTGAGGTGAATATTCTTGAGATCTTATCCATTCCAATGTCAATCAAATTATTAATAATATATACTCAGATATTCAAGTTAAAACATGATGTGCATGTGTAAAACCTTACCTTTCTATTTCAAAATTAAATAAATGGGGAATGTGTCCATGGGACACAGATGATGCCCCCTGCTTACATATAACGTTATAAAGGGACATAACTCAAGAACAGTAAAAGTGACGCTACCCAAATTTGTACTTGATCTGAGTTTTGTGGTAGTAAGCATTGTGTATAAGTTTTATAACATTTGGTTGAGGCAAACTTAAGTATGAGAACAGAAACGAAATTCAGCAATTTTTCCATTTGTAAAGGGGCACAACTCTAGAACAGTAAAAGTGACTCTATCAAAATTCACACTTGATCTGTGTTTAGTGGTAATCAGCATTGTGCATAAGTTTTATAATGTTTGGTTTAGGCAAACTAAAGTTAGAGAATGGAAACAAAAAATTCAGCAATTTTTCCATTTGTAAAGGGGCATTACTCTAGAACAGTAAAAGTGACGCCAACATTCAAACTTGGTCTGTGTTTAGTGGTAATAAGCATTGTGTATAAGTTTCATAATATTTAGTTGAGGCAAACTAAAGTTAGAAAACGGAAACAAAAAATGCAGCAATTTTTCCATTTGTAAAGGGCATAACTCTAGAACAGTAAAAATGATGCCACCAAATTCAAACTAGATCTGTGTTTTGTGGTAATAAGCATTGTGTATAAGTTTCATAGTATTTGGTTGAGTCAAACTAAAGTTAGAGAACGGAAACCAATTTTGGGACATCAAACTTACGGACATATGTACAGACGGACAAGGGTAAAACTTAATGCCCCCTCCTCTATGGCAGTGGCATTAAAAAAAAAGAACATTTGAAGGTCTTTCCACCTATGAATTCATACTTGTTGATCAATTAAGTTGAAATGAACTTGAATAAAGACATATTTCCATTTTTTTTTTTAAATGCTTTTTACAAAGATTAATGAGGGTTTTTTTTTGTGTGCGATACCAGTAGGTTTTACCCTTTTTACAGTAGAAAGAGCTTTGTTAATTTGTCAACAGAATAATTATCAACCAATATCAAATTTGAAACTAGAAACAACTCACTTCAACCTTAGTTTTAATTTATCATGTGATATAAGAATGTAAGATTTTTCATGATAAAATATACTTAAAAGGGGCGAACAGGTGTAAACTGACAGAATCATTTCAATAACAATAGGACAACAACAAATTGATTCAAACATATTTTACTTTATTTAGTAAGTAAATCTAACATATTGTTCTGGTTCTTGTGATTTTTGGTAAAATTTCTTTCTCTTAAGAAATTCATTCTTTTTGTTATTTCTTTGTGCGTCCTGTGGAGCGACATAGAAGCCACTTCTAGGTCTGATTCCAAGCCAGCGTTTTTTATTTGGAGAACCAATATCTATTGTATTATGATCTGCATTAGATACTTGGCCAACACAGGCCATACATTTATTCGAGACCACAATTTCTTTTCCTGAAGGCATTTTCAACACACATTCATTGACAAGTTGCTTGGAAACACGAGCATATGAACCTGCAGCTCTAGCAATAATGCCTCCTTTTCCAACTTGTAATTCGATATTATGGACCATTGTATTTGATGGTATAACTGCAAGTGGACGGGAATCACCTTCTTTCAGTTTGACCCCTGTAATGTTAAAATGTATAAGAAATCAGTTTAATTCTATCAAATGAAGCACATACATTTTTGTAATACTAAACACGCTAAGAGTTCCTTGAGGCTCTAATAAAATGATTTTTTTTCCTCTAATGAAAATTTTCAGAATTCCATATTGAAAATTTTTGACTGGCCCTCTGTCTACCAACAAAAGTCAAGGAACTGTGTTTGTATAGATCTGGCATAAATTATACAGCTTGATTTGTTATCATTCAAGTAAATTGAATATTTTGAAAGGTTCATGTTACTTTACTAGCATGATTTATATTCACAGCAAATTCACTGTCTTTATATTATGAAATTGTAATTGTAACTTTAGTTGCTCCCACTGGTAAAATTGACCTTTGTCTGTTTTGTATAGACCCTATTTGGTCTCTCAAACTTTTTATGCTTTTGGCTTGTTTTTTGTTTTCAGAGTACCTGCTGAAGGTTATTCCTGAACTTGCACTGAAATCTGACATCAAATTTTCTGACATCAAATGTGAAAAATTAACAGAATAGTACAAAAGAGCTTGCAAAGATCTCTGACATACATATTTTTAAACCCTGTTTACTAGAAGTATATGAGAAGTTTTCTTATCCATGTAAACTTATACCTAAAATTTAATTTTTTTGATTCATATTATAATTTGAACTATCAAGACACATTTAGGTCATGCACCAATAGTGAAATCAACCATTTCCAAATATAGCTTGGTGTACCTTAAGCACAAGTTAATAAGGCCAATGTGAAATAGACATCCTCAACATACCAGTAGGTGTCAAAACCTATTTATACAGGATTGAAATTTACAAAGTTTTAAAACTGGAATTTTTGCAGTTCATTGCAATGGGCTGCATATTGGTGTTGAGTGTCAAATATGCATTTGTCTCAGATGAATGAATAGCCTAGATATAGACATGAAGTCCACATGATATTCCCATTAAACTGTGGGAACTTGTAGATTTTGAAGACAGTAAGTAGAGTGATAAACCTCCAAATGCATATGTTGGTTATCTTGAAGTTGAATAGCTGTCATAGACATTTACCCCATATTTCCTTCATCTATATAAGGTATCATTTTTGCAATATTCATATACATTTCCAAATGCACTACTTGTATAGAGTATAAATCTGTGACCTAAGTTTGAACTTAAAAATTTCTAACTGAAAAGTGACATTCCATTTGAATTTTTGAAAAGTCTACATGAAAATTGACCTCAGCTTGAACTTTAAAACCTCCAACTGACACTTAACAGGCATAATCCTTTATCATGATGACCATTCAATTGATTATTGACCTCTTTCTCTGAAAAATCAGGAGTTATTCGTTTACATGATTTATCAAAATCATGTAGAACATGTAAATATTCCATGTTTGATGAAGACTATCCAAGTATTTCTGTATGACCTTTGACCTTAACTTTGTAACCCTTACCTGTCATCCTCTCCTAGTGGTTATCATTTACAGACAAATCTGTTTAGCATGTTTAATATTATATAGGATAAAAAGGTATTGTGCTGACAAAGTTAGCCTTTCAAAAAGAAAATAAAGCTATGGTTGTCCTCATTTTTCATGTATACAACAAATGAATTATACATATCAAGTTCTTTGAATTGTCTTTTGACCTTGTATGTTTGACCATAGCTTTATTTTTCACCTTAAAAAAATTCACGAGCCATTGTGTCCTTAAGGCAATCAATTCTAATTCAACTCTAATAACAATATACTTAATGATTACTCATGCAGGTAGAATATGGAATCACAAATCGTCTGTGATTCCATATTCTACCTGCATGAGTAACCATTATTTAAATGTTTTTCATTGAATGACCAACCATTCCCCCTTTTCAACACATCTCTAATTTTCATGTCTAAATTTTAATATAAGTTTACCTGTATCTTCGTTTACGTCGCAAGAGGTAGTGATGATGTCACCAGGCTTCATGTTCTCTGTTGCTACAATGAAACGTTTCCTTGATCCACCAGCTACTGCAGCAATCTTTGCTGAACGAAGAGGATCATATCTGATATAAATCACTTTCTCCACTAGTGTTTCACCTCCAAAATCAGTCCTCATGTTATCTACTACTCTGAACTTACGGTCAAATTTTCCGCCAGCTCGTCTGTGATTCCATATTCTACCTGCACAAGTAACCATTATTTTTATTTTTACAACATTTTTTTCTTAATTCAAAAGCAAAAGTAAACAGTAACAGATGTACATGCACAAGGTTCTACATGTATTTTTGTATTTATTATCACAATTTCTAAAAGCCACATGCATTATTGATCTAAAGCAAATACTGCCTTTTTTTTTTATCATGTTTAATGTTCTGCCCCTTAAAATAACTGGTGTTTTTGCTTCAATTTTGTTTCATTGAGTTGCTGTCTCATTTACCATCTTCCCCACATTTCCAATTAATTTTTATTCACATTGAATTGCACCTTTCCTTACAGCATAACTCAGAAAAAGGAACGAGTAGTTGGAAATACCCTTTAACAAAATCATGGTGTAGTTACTGTAAAATCGGAAATTATTGTGTGCATTTATTATAGCAATTTTTGGACAATCAACACAGATGCAAATTTCATTATTTCAGGAAATGCTGCATACAAATAATGCAATCACAATTTAAAATGTGAGGTTCTATTTTGCAACACCTATTTATCGCAATTTTTGCCATAAAAACATCACAAACATTTCTGAATTTACAGTGTTTGGTCTAATAACATTTTACCAGTCCTTCTTTTCCATGACATTCAAGAAGATTACAAACTCTATACAAACAGTGGCTTACCATCTGATCAACTGTGTCCTATCCAATTTTAAATCAGTACTTACCATCAGGTCCTCTTCCTCCAGTTCTATGACATTTCAAAGCTTTCAAAGGATTATTTCCTATCTGTTCCTGTGGAATCAAAATAGGAACATATCTGTATGGTCCTTTTGTATGTTGTGTTTTAATGGCAGCTGTCGTATGAAATGCACATCTGAAAGTAAAAATTTCTAGTTTTTAAGTTTTCATTTAACAAATGATTTAGGGAGCTACCATTTGATTTTTATGGGGGGGGCTAGGATGAAATTTGAAAAAAACAGGCAGGACAGGAGTTTTGAGTAAAAAAAAAAGGCAGGATGAGATTATTTGCAAAAAAAAAAAAGGCAGGATGACAATTTATGTAAAAAAAAGTCAGGATAAACTTTAAAAAAAAAGGCAGGACCGAATAGAGTGAAAAAGAAAAAGGCAGGACAGAATTGAGGGGAAAATAAAAAGGCAGGACAGAATTTTTCATCCTAGCCCCCCCATAAAAATCAAATGGTAGCTCCCTTACTTAAATACTGAGCTATGCATGATCCGTCATTCAGATTTTGGAACAGAAGAACAAAATTTGGTGATGCTTGCAAGTTTTGTGATGGTAACTCTTGATTATCCAGTCTTTACTACAATAAACTTTTGAATCTACAGGCCTGAAGCTGAATTTTACGAAAATTTTAGTTAGATTCTATTGTCCTATAGAGATATTTACAAGCCTGGGTTGGTGGGCCTGTGGTTGAGTGTGAAGACTGATTATCTCCTTGTATTTTTTTCTAGGTTTTGACCATTTGATCTGACAACTAGCTTTTACAAATAATTATCAAGGCAATTATTTTTCTAAGACATATATAAAAGTTGAAGAATTATGGTCGTAAAAGTAATACAGATTATATATATATATATGATTGTGATGATAAAATGAACTTTCTTCTTTTTTAAATGTCAATGACTACTAATCAAGCTAATTGTTTATACAAAATTTATACTTTAATTGTGACAAAATTGATAAAATGTTTTAAATGCACAGCAGTGATAGTTAATTTTATATTTTATAATATATATTATCTAAATATGCAAGCTTTATGCTCCACTAACAGAGTCTACATCTCTAAAAATACTTTACCATACAGATTCATAATAAACTAATCACTTTAATTAATTAGGTCTATTCTAGTGTGCACAGATTCATATTTATTGAACCTCTGAATAATAATAACAGTTTATGAATTATATTTACATTAATTAATTTCATTCTTGAAAATAAGCTAGTCTATGGAGCTTGTAGTTCAGTGGTTGTTATTGGTTGCTGGCTTTCAAATCTGTTTTTCACTTTTTGTTTTATCGTAAATCAGGCCTTCAATCTTCTCATTTGAATTGTTTTCATTTTGTACATGTAATGTCCATACCTTTTAAAGCTTACTAAACGGTATATGTATTGCTCATTGTTGAAGGCCTTATGGTGATCTATAGTTATGATAGTTGCTAACATAAAGTGAAGATATAAATGCGGTTTTCTTTTTATACGACCGCAAAAAAATTTTGAAGTTGTATATTGCTATCATGTCGTCGTCTGCCTCGTCCAAAGACATTTGGTTTCCGGACAATAACTTTAGTTTAAGTATATGGATCTCTATTAAAATTTAACCAAAAGGTTCAATACCACAAAAGGAAGGTTGGGATTGTTTTTGGGGGTGATGGTCCCAACCGTTTAGGAATTTGGGGCCAAAAAAGGGCCAAAACAAGCATTTTTCTAGTTTCAGGACAATAACTTGTGTATAAATATATTGATTGCTCTGAAATTGTACCACAAGGTTCAATACCACAAGTTTAAGGTTGGGATTAAATTTGGGGATAATTGCCCAAACCATTCAGGAATTAGGGGCCAAAAAGGGTCTAAAACAAGCATTTTTCTAGTTTTCAGACAATAACTTGTGTTTAAGTGTAATGCTGTCTCTTATATTGTACCACATTTTACAAAAAGAAAATTTCTTCAAATGTTATTTTCTTTGGGAAAAGGGAGTGAGGTAAAAAAAAAAATTGGGGAGGGGGGTAAACAAATTTTTTTTTCAAGATTAAGAAATTGTCAATTTTCCAAAGAAAAATTGGGGGTAACAATTTATTTTGCTAATTCTTTGTATATAGTCTGAAAACAGATTTACTAAGTATTGCGCAACAGCACAGTGTATCGCACAAAAGCAAGAAATCTTCAATTGAATATAAATTCAAATCATATAACCAATTTCAAGTTCTTTGTCTTTGACTACATTTATTCTGTGTCAGAAACCTATAATGTGTCAAATATTTAATTACAATCCAAATTCAGACCTGTATCGAGCTTGAATATTGTGTCCATTTTTGCCCCAACTGTTCAGGGTTGGACCTCTGCCGTCCTATCCAGCTGCGCTCGGTGAAGCAGTTTATTCTCTTTGTGGAAAAGTAATAATCTTAATATTGCCTACCACAACTTATATTGCTGGCAAGACAACGATAACATGTACTTCCTCTGCCCCCAAGGGTGACTGGGGAATAGAAATATGGTCACTTTGGTCTTCTTCCATACGACAGTAAAACACTTGTGTCGTCTGGTCAGAATCGGGAATCTGATGCCTTGTGTAAAGAGAGTGCCATGCTCTCTGCACGTTAAGAACCCTTGCAACTACTCTTTGAGGGGTCCGAAGGTAGCCTGATGAAAGGTAAAATTGCTTTCCCTATCCAATATAGTGAATATACCCTCATTTTCTAGTGGCAGTCCAAATTCCCCCTACCTTCATCCCAAACAGCCTCTATTACAGGACCTACTTATTGTATTTATTGTTATTTTGTTCTTGTCCATAACATGCATGAAATAATTTCTACTGGACATTTAGCAACCAACAATCAGTCAATTAATGTTTTTCCTCTGCATGTTACAGTTATTCACTAGCATTGTAGTGAAATCAGCACAAGTACCAAGATTTTCTTGTAAGAAACTTTATACACCCTTATCAGAGCTCAAAAGTGTATACACCCCCTCTCCCCATATCTGAAAATCCAGTTACATGCAGTGTACTTGTTTAGGAGAAGTTTGGGAATATAAACCCTAAGATGGGAAGTCACATTATATACTGTGTCTGAAACTTGAATATATATACACATGTATACATGTACTTTAGGTTTTAATTCAGATTTTAAGCACTTTTCAAATTATCATACATTTTTTGTACCAATTTCACTACATGTTTCCAGAGTAATGCTTAGAGTTTTGAGCATCAGCACAAGAATGTCCCAAACATATTATGAACAGTTAAAACTATTATGTCAGACTCAGTTTCAGTACAATCATGACAATGACAGGATTTATAAACTGAAAATTTAATGTCAAAATGTATCATTTAAATCTATCCAATACCAAGCATATAATTTAATATATACCACATTTGATAAGTGTTTGTTATGACGATAAATTTTCACTTCTGTTCTCGTACTATGAACAAAATTATTAACCCTAACCCTAACACCCCCTTTTTTTAATTAATTTTGTATTTACATTGTGTCATAGATCAATATTATTCGTTCAGTGTATGTTTACTTGTTTTTGTTAATATGTCTTTTGATTGAGTTAAGCCATTTCAATCGATATTTTATAGTGTGTCTTTCTATGTTGTGATGTTACACTATTGTTTCAGGTTAGGGTGAAGGTTGGCGCCTGTTAAAACATTTAAACCCGCTGCATTTGTTTGCACCTGTCCTACGTCAGGAACCTGTTGTTCAGTGGTTGTGGTTTGTTGATGTGGTTCATAAGTGTTTCTCGTTTTTTATATAGATTAGACCATTGGTTTTCCTGTTTGAATGGTTTTACACTAGTCATTTTTGGGGCCCTTTATAGCTTGCTGTTCATTGTGGGCCAAGGCTCCGTGTTGAAGGCCGTACTTTGACCTATAATGGTTTACTTTTACAAATTGTGACTTGGATGGAGAGTTGTCTCATTGGCACTCATACCACATCTTCTTATATCTATATACAAGTCTATTTGGGAGAAAGTACTCTGATGACTAACATATGTATGGTATATATTTTAGTGCAGTCTACATGTTTATAGAATAACCTGCAGGTACAATCATTTAAAAAAAGTTTGGAAAGCAAAATACACAAAATGTTTGAAAACGTCAAACCAAAGGACTTAAACTGTATGAAATTGTCCATGGTAAGCTTTGCCAAGAAGTAAGGATTAGAAGCTCTTGTACATGGATAATGAAGGATATACTACTGTTAATACTATAAATGTTCAACCTATTACCAATATCATACTTTCATTTACACATATCATACTCAATAAAATGTTGACACGTCACCTGTATGCAATTTTGATTGTAAAATTCAAATTTGTTGATATCAAAACACTTTAACATGAAAATTATGAAAAGGTTAATAGATCATGATTCAGGGGGCTATGCCATATAATCTCTGTGAAAATGAAATATTCCAATTTTTTATTTTGAAAGTTTCATGAATTTTACTAGACATCCAATCAGTAAGGAACTGTACAAAACAGTTTTACTGCCATTTCTGGACTTTTGTTGATTTTTTCTGAACTATCAGACATGTGTCAGAATCAAAGCAAACTGAGACGCATGGAAAACATAATCTGGCTTTTATTAATTGAAGCTATAAGTCTTTACAATAAAGAATATAAGCACAAGAGAAGGATTGTTTCCTGATTTTTAATCTGAATTCTACATGTTTACTAATTAAAAAGAAAATTTAAAGGAAAAGAAGTTTAACTTTATAGTCATGATAGTGTAAACATTTCAAGTCTCCACAATTTCTAAAAAAAAATTACATTATACACACCATGTACACAGTGATCTTTTTTCACCCTGAAAGTCTACATTTATCATGTTTATATATATGTTTAGTCTTACAGTGTCTTACTATGATCATAAATTTAAATAGCGATTTCATCTTTTTATATAAAACATTTCTAAATAGTTAGATTTTCTGCTAAACCTTTTGTTAACACATAGGTAATGAGATATAGTTCAAAATTTGAAACTAAAAATGACATCTTTTTTCATTTCTGATCCTTCTTTTTATTTGCTCGTAAAAATGGTTCTTTAAACAAATCATGTACTCTCTTTGCTTTCTGTGGTCCAAAACCTGGACAGAAAGATAAGTCTTCCTGACTTGCTTCTGCTATGTCTTTCAAAGATCCAAATGTTGAAATCAGAGTGGCCACATCAGTTTTGTTCACTGATTTAATATTTGTCAAACAATCTGTCATTTTAGCCATAAAGTTTTGATCTGTTTTCTCCATAATTGCATCTGGAGGTTTGTTTTCATATACTTTATAAGACTCCAAATAACGCCCTGCTTCTTCCGTTGAGAAAGCTAGAATAAGTGTACAGTCAGCTAAAATACATATTTTAGAAAGTTCTCTAAGCAAGTGTTGAGGCTCTTTAATATCAATTTGCACCAACAACACTCGCAACTCATAACTTCTTCCTAGCTGTTTCAGTCTGTCATGTATATAGTTTGGATTTAGCTGGTGGTAACGTAAGCTGAGAAACAAAGCACAAGTTGTCTGCCCCATGACATAATCTGGAACTATATCACCAAATTCCCATGGAACATTGCGTACAAATTTCAAAATTGGATTTCCCCTTTGCCTCTGGTGAACTAAGAGTGAACTTGTTTTCCCTGGAATTGCAAGTTTTAGGGCATCCTTTGTTCCTAAATCAAAATTTTCTCCTGTTGAATTTGTCTTAGCAACTGAATTGTTTCCTGGCTTTAAATCTTCTTTCTTGGCAAATATGTTAGTTTTTGAGGCATTGTCTTTCGATGTGGAGGGTTTTATAAAAGTACTTCTTGAATCTGAAGGTTTTACAAATTGATCATTTGCAGAGGTAGATCTTGAACCTGAGTTTGAGGATTTGACTGTTTGAAGGTTTCCAGGACTACTTTGACAGGGTGAAACTGCAGTTTCTGCCTTTTTCTTATTTGAAACATCATGTAGTTTTGGTTTCTTATTCTGAATATTATCTGAAGGATCATTCTTTTTTTGTTCACGGAATGTCTTGAAAATGTTTGTTGGCCTGAAGCTTTCTGCACCATCTTTTTTGTCGTCTTCAATTTCAGCAGCAGATGGAATGTGAAATCTTCTCTTTTCTGTCATTTTTGGTGATTCTCTCTGTGTTGGTTTAGCTGTAGAATTAAGAATTTCTTCTTTCAGATAAAATTACAAGCATCCATCATTTGTTCAATGACAAGTGTAATATTTCTCCTTGTCACATTAATTTTTTATTATATTTAATTTTTAATATAATAATACATGTATTATGTTTAAAGTTAAACTAACTTCAAGCTACATTTGTAGTGGTATGAAAAAATAACAGTTTGTATAAGAAGAAGTAACTTACAAATGTAGGTCTACAGTTTTTACGGCTTAAAATTAATGGTAATTTAAAATCAAAGTGCTTATAAGCATTGAAAGGTAAAGATTGCATCCATTTATCATTGGTAACTAAAAATAAAACAATCCATTGTAAGGCAACATTTAAAATTATAGAGATCTCCGCCTATGTCCATAATTGTAGTTGGTTAAACAACAGTTCTGGACAAAGGAAGATCACTCCAACTTTAGATATTACCTCTCGCAACAACATCATTGTAATAAAAAAAAACTTAATAAGTATTGCTATGTACATATACATCATTTTGTAACTTTCATATCGGAGTATAAATTTTTTTGATAAATTTCTTGATATGTACATTTGTTTACATCTATAGACAGGATGAAAAGAATGTTCATCTCAAGGCACTTTATTTTTGAACTCTCAAAAGTAGTGATAAGGTCTGGAAAATATAAGTGATGCCAGTCCCACTAGTATTTTGATTGCATAAATGCAATCAGTGTCCCAATTATTATTCATACAGATTATAAAGTAACTGAGAGTTGGGAGAGAAATCACAAAGATTTCTTAAGTGCTTTGCATCAAAATAAAAAAAAATGCCTTGATTCCCTTATTGAGGGTCTGGTTAAGGGATTCTTCATTTCTGTATTCTTTAATTGTTTGTGACATTTTTCTTTGTCTTTAAAAATAATGCTCATTTTTTTAAAATCTCATGAAAATTGTTTTACTATCAAATCAATCTGTAATAATATGATTTCTTTATTCTGTACATCCGTTCTTTTCTGATATCAGTATGGTATTACCTAATTCTTTAAATTTTTCAAGAATTATTCTTTATACTTTTGCACCCAATTATTCTTTATTCTTATTGTCATTTTTGTCTACTCATGAACTTTTTTGACCATTATCATGATTATTCTCTCTTCTTTAAACCCATACAGACCCTCCTAAATACAACATGAACTGAATGGGAGTAGTACTAGTAATTACAATATAATTATGATAAATACTTCAAAATCCACCTGATCATAAAATTAATACATTTTTGTACTGAACAATTAACATGATTAATTCATAATCATAACTAGTGGAGCATACAGTCTTTACAATATTCAGATACTAACATATACATGTAAATAGCCTTACAAGTAACAATGGTTTATAATACATTGTTCTTAATTAACATTGTTCTTAATAGACTATTTTCATATTACCGCCTTTTGACCCCGGATTATATAATTTTTCGACAGGTTGCCTAAACTGTGGTAGGACATCCTGGTACTCGGTCAGGTAAGAGCAACCAAAAGAAGTAAAATCAAACATATAATCAGTGCAATTTGGGGGGGAAAGTGTACTGTTTTCTGATTATTTTGTCGTGTATACATGTATAAAACATAAAACAGTTAATTTTCGTCCATAATTGTAGTGGGTGTACTCAACTAGACCCATTTTCAGGAATTAATAAGGGTGATTACTTTTTATAACTAACCAGATTGAGTTTACATAGCCAGATTGATATCCGTCTCAACCCAAACTACAAATCCAAGCAGAACTTCAGCAGGGTTCTCACTAAGGATTTTTGAAGGTGTTTTCAGGGACTAGTCAAGTTTTGGCCATGGCCAGTCGAATAGAGAATAGATGAAATTTTATTGCTACATTATTTATTGTTCCAGTTTCCATGACAAAATAGAGCAAGGAAAAGAAATGCTTGATGCATCTGTGGACACCAGTTTTGAAAATGATGAGTCCATGCATATTTTCATGAGTACAGGACTCATGGACTCGCCTTAGAGAGAACCCTGAACTTGATAAAGCATGCACATCACACTTCAACAGTTTGAACAGTTGTCGAAGAGACAAAATATCGTAAGGATGTCTCATGACCTTAATTATTAAATATAGCGATATAATCTAGTAATAAGGCACTGTGTCTGAATGTTCTTTGTATACCTTTCAACTACAGAGAACGATTCCTTAAAATGCTGACAAAGGTTTGCTAGCAGGTTTCTACCAAGAACATTCATTTTCTTATAACATTACTGTAACGGGTTCATTTTATTTCTGCCATTCGTAACTCCTCTACTTATATCAACTCGTACCTTTATCGTTTCGTACTCCGCAAACTCGTTATCGATGCCGTAAGTTTTCTTCTTGACAGCATCTATGTACATTTCAGCAGAGACATATGTGTATATATGTCTCTGGTTTCGGCAATAACGTTTACAGACAGGTTGTAGATATTTCCATGGGCACTAATTGAGCTCCAATCTAAGCTTAAGGTTTTCAGTGCAATTTAGGGGAAAATTCATTGTTTGATGTTTTCTATTCACGACAAAATTATCTTAAAAGTTAAACCGCCTCCCCCCAATTGTACCAATTGTAAATTTGATTTTTCTTTTTCCATCTGCTTTTAGTTGATCGAGTACCGGAATGTCATACAACAGACTGACTTAAATAAAAGGTAACCTGTCAAATAATTATAAATCCCCCGGAGTCAAAATTAATGTTAACCTATTTTAAAAGAATTCATTCAGTATTTATTGAATTATGTTATACCTTATCCTTACCTTACCTCTGTATCTCTACATCCTTCAAAGGATAACCATATTGGTATGTCTAATAATCCTCCACCAGGTCACTGGTGAATATTCATTAGTAATTGTTTTATATACACAAATATACAGAGATGCTACTTAAGACCTTGCACTGTTCATTAGTTTTATTTTGCGTTCATTTAAAAATTTAAGCGTTCCAGGTATATCAAGAAAAGCGCTTAAGGACGCATAAAGTGTTATCTAATTTTTAAGCATTGGGTTGATATCGCTGCTTGTGGACTTTTAGTCCCAGAGGGTATCATCAGCTTAGTAGTCGGCCCTTCGGTACTGACATGATTTATAATATATCTTTCTTAATTGTCCGTTTATAGATTAAGAAATTGTTCGGAAATCAAGCCGGTTCCAACTCCTTCAGGCAACGTTGACCATAGATGGATTTGGCTTATTTATCTATGTCTCTTTTGGTTATATAGCTCTTCGTGTGCTTCTGTACTTGTAAATCCTTGTTTTTTCATGCATTTGGCTTTGAGTGTTCCCGAGATGATGGTAAATCCCAATTTGATTAAAATCCGATGTTGTGATACGCTACGTACGTTCCCTCTAGGGTGCAATTACTTATGAACCGATCAACCAATGTTTTTTTTCAAATTTAACACGTTGTTACTGATGACAAAATTGAGGTCAAGTTCGATATTGACGATTTTCACTTTTATCGTGCAGGAGTTACTGTCCTTGATATATTTGAAAATGACACTTTATATATGTTGTTTCCGTGTAATAACACATGAACCGTTCAACTATGCTTTTCAAATTCTAGTATGTTGTTAGTGATTATAAAATGGAGATCAAATTTGATAAAGACAATTTTCACTTTTATCGAAAATGATTGTCAAGTCAATGATTTTCACTGTTGCCGTTCAGGAGTTATGTTCCTTGATATATTAAAAAAATTTGTAGGCACATAACATGGCAGGTCAAACAAGTCTGTAGATGCCTTCAAAATACAGAAACCCCGGTTTGCTGTCAATTTGACAGCTCATTTCTTCCTTTTACGTTGATTCACATATTGTACAAATACTTATAAAACTTATAGACTGACTCACAGAGATGTACAATGATAATATATAGTTATTTGTGTATCATTAGTATTGGTTTCAGGTGCTTCTTATATGAAGGCAGTCTCTCGGGTGGTAAAATAAAAAATGATAATAATAATAATAATAATAATAATAATAATAATAATAATAATTTAAAAGAGGATAGCATCAGTAAGTTCAATTATAATATCACCTGAGGTCTAATATTTGATTAGTTGATGCAACCCCGAAACTTTATTCAATATCTTCTTCTATACGTATTAACTTCCAATCATGGAACACCTTCTCATTGGAATTATTTCCGGATGAGGAGTTATAAAAAGGTTAATGTCGCACACATAAAAGTTTCTAGTAAAACTATGAATATATACACTAAAATCCAAAGTTCACGGATTAAAAAAAAATGAAACCACTTAAGCTTTATACAATAAAGAAGAAAAAAAAAGCAGGACACCCTGCCTCTACCTTATCACATATGTAAAACAGCTCATATCACAAATGTTCAATATATACGGTTTCACTTTATTTACAGTTAATTGGACGGATCATTTTATTATTTCTGCAAAATGCAAGTTCTCTGGGTATGCAACCTATAACACATATCGGTAGACATTTTCTGAATTTTGTCTAAATCGGTACGACTGTTAATCTCAGGCAACAAAAACGTACTGTCAATAATCAATTTAACTATATCTGATTGTTTATTCAATCTTGCGGTCCATCCTGACGTGCCAATTATGGAGATCACTAAGGCCTTTAGATTAGAGAATGTCTGTTTTCTCTGCTGATGTAATGCAGGACAGAGAAGTAAAAAGTGTGTTAAGTTCTCATTAGATGTTCCACAGCATCTGCATAAAGAAGACTCTTTTCCACCACTCAATTTGTTTTCATTTGACTCAAAGAGGTAAGTATCAATAAAAAAAGGAACGACATTTCAAAGGCCGAATTGTCTCAAATGAACACTTTACTATAGGTAGAATAAATGGTTACACTCAACCTTTGTGGTCATTGAGTTTCTCAATAATGAAACACGAATGAACTATGAAGATAACAAAATATGTACCTCAGGTCATACTTAAACTGAAAAATAACTATCACTGCAGTGTAAAGCAAATAAAATTGAAACACGGAATATTACCCATAGCTAGTCCGATGGTCGCGCGAAAAGAAAAATATTCGATCGGAACACATCTTGATTTATCTTTAATCTTTGAAAATGGCTTCAGCATTGGAATCGTATGTGAATCGTATCCTTACACTGTGCTTTGTTTTTATGGGATGTTCCTCACATTTGTCTTTATTTTTGTAATTTTTTTCGTCAATAGATAATATTATAAATTGTATTCCCTGTCTGTCGATTTCGATTATGGACATGTGAAAGAGGACCACCGACCAGCCGACACAGGCACAGGGACTCAGTTAGCAGATTAAAATTTTGTTAATCAATGTTTTTAATTTTTTTGTATTTCCTGTCTATTTGTATTACTCTATTAACGTATTTGACGTTGACATCACTATTTCTTTGTTTTCTAGCAATGTGCAGTTTACTATCCATATCCGTATACTGAAAATCCTAAAGGGATCTAAGTCGCCATCTTGAATTGCCTTCCTACTTTAGATAAAAATAATTAAAATATTAATAAATTACTATATACCTTACAAAGGCACTCATTTTCTTCCTAAATTATTCTTCTATCACATGCATATTTTGATTTTGGATCAACAGAACCCTTACGGAACTTCAGTTGCATTCGGTCAGAATATTCAAATTTCGGCGAAGCAACGTAACTGGCAAACATGTCGTTTTCAGTAAGATAGACAAAATGGGAGATAACTCTTGTCATTCGAAACTTTCGGGTTGATGCATTTACTACAACGATAACTCCACATAAACTGACGAGTGCTGTCCCCTGATATAAATATCGAGCGCAAATTTAATAACGAATAGAACCTTTCTGCAAACGGGTAACATAAATCACTGACTTTTTGGTAGACACATCAATAAAATGAAGTAGTTACTAAAAAATATTGACGTGTTTCAACGGGATTTACCAGGTTCAGTTACAGTACCAGGATTTAAAAAAAGGGGGGGGGGCAAGTTGGTAGGCTAACTTTTGGATTAATACTTTGAAAAAGTCTATGCATTTATCATACATGCATGTATGAAGCTCCATTAGGAGGCCCCTTGTCCCCATAAATCCGCCTCTGATTATATACATGTTGTACTACATAAATCCTTGATGTGAAAAATATCAGGACGATGTCTGACAGAAAGTCACATTCCTTAAAGAAAAAAAAACGATAGTTTGGGGACAATCATTTGATATTTTCAATGGGCGGAAGGATAGGAGAATAATCTGATATTGAAACAACACATACAATGACTGTTCGAGGAAATTTTCGTTTGATATTTAATTTTTATGAAGGATTCTTGGCGTGTAAATCTGTCTCAAATCTGATCGATTGAGCGTAGGTATCAAGTTAGGGGACAGCACTCGTCAGTCTATGAGGAGTTATCGTTGTAGTAAATGCATCAACCGAAAGTTTCGAATGACAAGAGTTATCTCCATTTCGTCTATCTTACTGAAAACGACATGTTTGCCAGTTACGTTGCTTTCGCCGAAATTTGAATATTCTGACCGAATGCAACTGAAGTTATGTAAGGTTCTGTTGATCCAAAATCAAAATATGCATGTGATAGAAGAATAATTTAGGAAGAAAATGAGTGTCTTTGTAAGGTATATAGTAATTTATTAATATTTTTAATTATTTTTATCTAAAGTAGGAAGGCAATTCAAGATGGCGACTTAGATCCCTTTAGGATTTTTCAGTATACGGATATGGATAGTAAACTGCACATTGCTAGAAAACAAAGAAATAGTGATGTCAACGTCAAATACGTTAATAGAGTAATACAAATAGACAGGAAATACTAAAAAATTAAAAACATTGATTAACAAAATTTTAATCTGCTAACCGAGTCCCTGTGGACACAGGCACTTGTTTAGATATCAGTGCCAGTGGGAAGATCGACTATCAATCTATTATACATTGATAGACGACCTTCCAATTGATAGAAACAAGTGCCTGTGATCAAGGAGGACAAAGTCGTTTTAAGTCGGTGCATCTATCTTCCACAGACTACCACAAAACACTAGTAAAAATAATTATGAGCCTTGCACTAGTACAGAATACCAGAAAAACTCTCAAAATGTATCACAAAACACCTGTTTTATATCATAGAACACTTAAAGTAAGGTTTTATGACAGGATTGCTTTCCTTGAGTAGTGGATACTTAGCCAGACGTAATCTGATAAGGTTGGGACGTACTTCGTTAGGCCAAAAAAAAATATATCGTCCTGTCAATTGTTTTCGTATCATCCATATTTCATCGGTTTTGATAGCGCACATGTACATTGTGATGTATTTTTTGGTTTCTATGTTTGGAACAACAACAACACTACAACGTGACAAATGTCAAACATATTCAAAGTCGATATGAAAGACGTAAGAACAAATTTAATCAAACTTACCTTTTCAGCAATTTTTAATTAATGTCAAAATTATGCATCACTAGAAAAGTTGTTGAGAAAAAATTCTGAAGGGTAACATGAAATACAGCTATGTCGTCTGCCTGTCATAAAAAATGATTGTCCAAAATCCATTTATTCAAAATACTATCGAAAATTCTTTTTATACAACCTTAATACATAAAGATGAAAACAGTCAACCTTTTACTTTTAATCCCAAATTTTGAAAACTGCATTTTAAATTAAAACGAAATAATGTCTTTTGTAGAAACCCAGTCATGCCAGTGCCAATCTGAAAAAAAAAAAAATCACAATGTTACAATTTCAGCACATGAAACATCAACCAAAAGCTATTTAGCTATTTTCATGATTTTTAGTACTGAAATGTATTAAATGATTTTTTTTTATGATTCAAACAATCAGCAGAACCATGACTTTAGAAAACACTCTGGATTTTATAGTCATTTCCTGTCCTGGTACTGATCCAATTTTCACTTTATACGCAAACATATCACGCCATTTTATGACATACGAAAATCACAAAGTAATCGGAAACAGTACAAAAATCATAGTAAACCTTGACAAAAAATCTAGATACCTAAAAACATTTGACAGAACATGCTTTTAAAATTCGAGTACATTTATGTGATGAAACAAATACTTTGCCGCCAATTTTTCTCATCCAATTACCAAGGGAAATAATCCATACCTGTCAACTGACCTGGATCCTGCGGGTGTTACCCGAGATTTTCACAATTCTGAGGGGTCACCCGGAACACCCACCGGGTGACCAAATAACCCGGAAATTCGGAAAATAACCTGTTTTCACCCGGATTCCTTAGCCTTCAGACTTATTAGATATAAGGTGATTGCAATGAAATACCAGCAAATTCGTAATTCTTCCTGGACAAGAAGTTCAACTAGCTGTGTAAACTCAGCTCAATTGACCAATTTCAGTGCATGGCTTCACTTGACAGCTTTGGTGTCAAAACACACTGTTAATTAACACCAATTACCTTAGCTTTAGGTCGTAAATAATTGGTGTATTTCAAAGTTGTTTTAAAAACAACTTGAGTTACTTCCCCTTTTTTGTCAGTTCACATTATACCTTAAACTTATGTTTTTTTTGTAAAAAGATTAAATCTAAAATGAATTGAATGCACAAACATATCAGAATCATACTTTTACTTATTGTTCTACCTTAGAACAATTAAAAAATAAAAATTTTGAAAATTACTTTTTTCATCTATAACTCCTTTAATTGTTTAACTTTATTTTATTATACTCTAATATCAACATATGATATGTTATACTGTTTAAAAGCTGCACAAATGTATGTAAAGAAAACACAAATTGGCACATTGTATGTCATGGAATGAATATGAACAGGAATTAAGGCAATGTAACACAAATCTATCAATGGCCTCCAGGTGCAGTGAAATAATAATATGTACAATTTTAAATTACTTAACCATGTGGACATGTTTTGAAAACTTTGATATAAATTATAAGAAAAATGTCCCCTAAATACTGAAATTCAGCTCGAAAAAGTTCTTGCGCGTTATGACCTGAGATTTCATTCTTCTATGCAGGTCATCACCTGCATTTTCATTGTCATAGGTTGACAGGTATGAAATAATCCAATCATTAAAAATAAGGGTAAACTTGGCCCATGGACAACCCTGACAAGGGCAAGACGTACTGCACGACTCAAAATCATGTCGCTAAAAATAAAATGGAAATACCGACATACCTATCCTGTTTTTTTAATGATGTAACCTTAAACCGGCATATTTTTTTTTTTTTGCCTTAGCTCAGTCAGTTAAGAGTGCTGACTTCCAACACAGAGGTCCTAGGTTCAGTTCCTGGAAGTGACAATGGGATTTTCTTGGGAGAATCACGCTCTCCTGGTACATTTAGCACCGAACTAAAAAAACCCATAATGGTTAAATGTGACAATAAGCCAGAGTTTGTGTTGTGAAAGTCATTATGGTATAAAATTATGGCACTGGCTAGGATTACCGGCAAAAAATAACAATAAGAAATAATTATTATAAGAATTATACTTTTCTGTAAATTTCCTTTGTTACAATGTCACAGTAAGAACCAATTATTCAGTGACTTTGTTTACGTCAATTTACCTCGGGTCAACCAGTGTAATTCATTCATTAAAAACAACTCCAGATTGGTGTATTCAGAATGGAACTGTTTAGTGTGCGGTATAGACATGCATATTTTTGAATCTATAGTTTGCGATGAGTGAATGGAGTGGTACCACCTGAAATGAGATGGCCTAAAAGGCTATCTTAGGCTACAAACAGAATGTACATTAAGTGCCACCAAAATAAATAGCTAAAAGAATTCTAAATAATGTATAAATGTGCTTTTAATTAATCATTGCTATGTTTAATAAATAATTTTCTATTCATAATGATATACTGTGAAAATACTTTTCTTCCTAGTTATCAATTTTCGTGGTTTGAGCAAAAGTTACATGTTCATGGGTTCTTAATTTGTGGATTTTTAAGTTTTCTGGAAAAAAAATGGAGTGAAGAATTTGAAGCCATCAGAAACGAAGATTCTTGAAAATAATCATATACTGTTTTATTATGATTTTTGGACATTGCAAAATAAGTTGTTTATTTTCACTTACTTGTTCGTCTTTCATAACTGACAACATTCAACAAATTTTTAATAAAATGATTGCTTCGGTAATAAACTGATTTTATCTATGCTTACAAATTGTCTCGATTGAAGGAAATTGCAAAGTAAACATTTTAATTATTGCACACATGTAATCAGAATTGATGACACTAATTAACCCGAGATCGAATGATCAACAAAAGTGCTAATTGGGCCATAAACATGTTGCATAAAGAAAACAGTTTCATAAACAAATGCTTTAAATATACTTTTAATTGTAGAATTAATTCCTTTGAAAAGCAAGCCCAATATGAACATTTTTTTTTTCCTTATGAGAATTATGAGGAGATAAAATGAACACTTCATCATCGCATATATCATCACCGGAAATCTGACTTTCATCAACCAAAACTAATTTTTCCTGAGAATTAAAAGGTTAAAAGTCCTACAGTTTAGGTTTTTGAAAGATTAAATGAGTAAAATCCTGCATGAAGTTGTATGTATAGTTCATAGTGCGTTTGCTGATATTCGATGTATTCTCTAGATTATATGCCCATATCCATGCAGTCAAACCTAATGGGGATCTTTCCATGTCTTGATTTGGAGAACAGTTGTTACATTTCATTGACACTTAAATTCATGAATAGAGCCATCCAGGAAAGCCACGAAAATTGGTACCCCACCAATAAAATTACTTTCACAGTAAATTTGTTCAATTATGTAAAACAATGTATACAGGACAATGAAACAAAGACAGTACAAAGTATCCAGATGCTTCAAACAAAAATGACATAATTTACCAATGTAAAATTTTGCAGGTAACAATAAAAAATTATATTGTTGTTACTTGCAATTTACGTATGAAATCTGTCTGAAAACACATTTCGGCAATTAGTCTCGGAAGTAACAATAGTTATTTCTTATTGTTACTTTTTGCGGGTACCGGTAATCGTTGCGAGTGCTTAAAGTTATATTCACATAACCTGGTAAAAGCAGGATGCCTGCTACAATTTACACTGGACATTTAACAAATAATCAATCATACTATAGGGTAATACTTACACTTAAAGTGTTTTTTTTATTTTCTGGTACAGGTAAATTATTTTGGAGGAAGAGTTGTATCCCTTAGACATTAATAATTTTTACTTGTAAAAATCAAAAAGTCTTATTTTGTTTTTTTCTTGAATTTCTGAAATTGAAATTGACTGCATTGCTCTAATTAATAGAGTGTGTAATTGTCTGTCATTAATAGTTGTCTTTACTATTCATAACAGTATAATTTCGTGGACAATGCAAATATCATTTGTCTGTTATCTTAAAAATACTGCTCATCTACAACCCTACAGGGAGCTATTTTTGAAGGTCTTGTCCAGTTACTAAACATCTGTGCCAGTAGATTTCTTTGTTTAGTTCTTGAAATAAAGAATTGAACTCTAATAAAAAAAGAATAATTAGCAAACCATAAAATTATTGTTTAGGCATGTATTGACCTCCCAAAACTTAAAAATTTAAGGGGTAGTTAAAAAATTACTTGTATAGGGGTAAATTCAGTAAATAATCTCCCATTGACTTTAATGCAATTCTATGTCTTGAATTAAATTTATACCAGATTTACCTTTAGAAATCAGAAGCCTTCATATATTATTCATTAAAGTACAAATGTAGCCCCATCTTTTGCAAAATAAAAACATAGGGTCATGCAGCATTTTTGGGCATTCAAATGGCCTTGTTTACAAACACTGTAGATTTGCACTTAATTCCTATACTGACTCCCATTACCTTTCAATCCTGTTGTAAAAAAAATTAAGTGCATTCAGCATTCATTTTTTTATTTTTTTTAACTTTAGTTTTGATCCATCTATCAAATAATATTTATTACAAACATTTTCTACCAATCAGTAGAGCACAGGACTTCAGTGTTATACAGAAAGCTCTCTCCCAAATGGGCGGTCCCTGATGACGTATATTTATTTACTGAATTTACCCCTATAAGTAAATTTTTGGAGAAGGTTAAGGGGAGATTATTCAAATCTTGAAAAGGAAATTTAAATCTTACAAATTTACTTATGCAAATTAATATTACTTACATCTTCAAGTAAATAAACATGACTTGTATAAGTTTTACCCTAACTTTTAGGACTGTATTGTGTAAAAAAAAACATGCATCAGCAGCTTATCATGTAAAAGCAGAACTCCCTTACAAATTATTATAAAGGTAAACAATTACAGCATTAGTGAATTTAAAGCATTATCATTAATCAGAGATGAAACAAAGTTTGACTTTTTTTATCACTAAACATAATTTGCCATTTAATCGCAGTTCCTATCATATAAATTTAAAAATGTTTAATGATAGTCACACTGCTTCAAAAATCTCATACTGTAAATTTAGAAATTATTTAGTGCATTTATCATTGCGATTTTTGAAGAATGGACAAAATGCTAGATTAAATTTTGCGATTTAAGGAAAAGTTTTATACAGTTAGATGTATCAGATATCAGAATGTTAGTTCTTATTATTGTGATACTCACCCAGTAGCATTATTCACATTAATGAAATTCTCGCAATAATTTCTGATTTTACAGTATAACATGTATAAAACATTGTTGATCATGTTGATACAAAATGTTTAAAAAGCATCAAAATAGCTCCTAAAGTAAATGAGCATTTTTGTTGTTTTTACAAATATCTATACAGTACTGTCTAGTACAGTAAATCTTCCTAAGTTTCATTTTCGTCAAAGGGAGACCTCCCACTTTGGAATTTTGGAAATGTTTAATTTACATCTAATGAAAATAGTAGCTGAACTTCTTAAGATATGTTTTGGTCCATTAAGTATACTTTGTTAAAGTTATGCCAGTACCAAGTCAGGAATATGACAGTTGTTTTCCATTTGTTTGATGTGTTTGAGCTTTTGATTTTGCCATTTGATAAGGGACTTTCTTGTATTTTCCTTGGAGTTCGGTATTTTTGTTATTTTACTTTTTATATGTCTTTCTTCTGTGTATTATATAAAACTGTCATAACTCTGCTTCAGTTTGCTACTGTCCTACAGACAATGCCAGATGTAACATATTAGGCATTTGGGTACAGCCACTTTTTATTTTTTGATAGTAATACATGTATGCAATATAAGCTTATTTCCTGGTTTATTAAAATTCCTTAACATAATACAAGGTACAGTTTCTATAGTTACAGCTGATGGAAGAATAATTGTGGTAAGTACTACAGTCTTTAAGAGTATATAATTGATACATGTATAATATGTAACATGGCAGAGAATAACAAAAGAAATTCATGGTACATATCCTATTGTTAAAAGGTAAATTCTTGAAATCTGTTTACTTATGTGTAACTTCAGTTGAATACATTTGAAAATTACTTACCTAACTTAATTCTAAGTGCACAATGATCAGTGTTAAAGTTTGTGATTTGATCATTTTACATATGATTTATTTCTTATGCATTGGTATAAGTATTAGCACATCTCATTTTCATAGAGATTTTTAATCCCTTTCCCCTCTGTCATTGTCTATTGACTTTGAAACTACATGTAGGTCAATTTATGGGAATCACTTATGATGAGTCCAGGATATTTGGTATGTAGCTATATTAGTATTGGCATATCTTATTTCCACAGACATTTTTGGCCCTGTACCTTCAGTCATGGTTTATTGACTTTGAATATTTTGCATGATAAAATATTGCTGTTTTAATTTCAACATTTGCATTTTACTATCACATTACATACAGGCAAGACATATCTCTGTTTCACCAGTTTATCTATAATATATCAATGTTACCTCCATTCCCATGTTGAAAATTTAAATATGACAAATTCATTTACCTTGTTAATATTTTAGTTATTAATTTCTTTGGGTAGAAAATACAATGTACATAAAAAGAATAACAAAAATGATCATCAGTATTGGAAAATTCAGCAGATGTACTGGTTAGATGTTTTAAATTTTTTTTTAGTACTACTAAAAAAAATTATTAAATTAATATATATTTGTAGTTCTACTGTAGAATTATATATTAATTTATTTATTATTTCAGGGAACATTGAAAGGATTTGATCAAACAATCAATTTAATTCTAGACGAGAGTCATGAGAGGGTATATAGTGCTACACAAGGAGTAGAACAAGTCATTCTTGGACTATACATCATCAGGGGAGATAATGTGTAAGTAAATTACAGCTTACAAAGGGAGGTAATTCATTATATTCATATATGTTTTAATGCTAAAAAATACTTGAGACCTTCTTTGATTGATTGTAAAACTTAACAATTTTAATGTTGGTAAAATATCTATCAGCCTGTGGTAAGCTGCTTAGGACTTTTATTTGGAACCTGAGAAGATATTTTAATAGGTTTATTTCTCCCTTCCTTTTAGCAAATATTACTCAACTTTGGCCATTGTTTTTATGGGAAAACAATTTATTAGTTAATTTTGTAAAAATTCACATTAATAGCAAAAAGGACTCATTTAAGCATTTAGAAATACATTTAGCTAAAGGCAGATCTACAAAAATCTAATTCAGGCATGACACATGTGGCAATACTATTTGATATAATCAAGCACTGCAAAAACATTATTGGTCACCATCCCAGCTACAGATTTAAATTATAAACTGGTCAAAGAACATGAAGAAGCTGTATATCCAGATCATCATTATCATTTGACAGTGGGGTTCCAAAACCTTATTGTCACATATCTGAAAGAATTATTACCCTACTTTGTAGTTCTTAGTCTTAGGATATATATCTTCACTATTTGAATATCTATATATTAAATAAATCATTGTAAAAAAATCTTGCAGGAATACAATGGAAAACAAGACTTTGTTTATTTGTGATTTTAATGGTCTCTAAGGCAATATTTTAAAAATATCTATCAACCAATTACCCACAACTTTTAAAAACAATGATTTAAATTTTGCTAAATTAAAATACAGTATCAATTACCCACAACTTTTAAAAACAATGATTTAAATTTTGCTAAATTAAAATACAGTATTGACACAAAGTGCAATGATTTGACATACGAAAATGTAAAAGATTATTTGGGGTAAAGATGCCAAAGTATAATTTGATTTAATGTAAATTCATAAATTATTGCGATATTTTTATACGACCGCAAACATTTTTTTGGGTTCGTATAATGCTATGATGTTGTCGTCTGCGTCGTCCGAAGACACATTTGGTTTCCGGACAATAACTTTTGTTTAATGAATAGATCTCTATGAAATTTTACCAGAAGGTTCAATACCACAAAAGGAAAGTTGGGAATGATTTTGGGGGTTTTGGTACCAACAGTTTAGGAATTAAGGACCAAAAAGGGGCCAAAAACAAGCATTTTTGTAGTTTCCGGACAATAACTGGTGTGTAAGTGTATGGATCTCTCTGACATTGTACCACAAGATTCCATATCACAAAGGGAAGGCTGGTATTGAGTTTTGGGGTAATTGCCCCAAACATGCAGGAATTAGGGGCAAAAAACAAGCATTTTCTAGTTTCCAGACAATAACTTGTGTTTAAGTGTATGGATCTCTCTAAAATTGTACTACAAGGTTCCATACTATAAAGGGAAGGCTGGGATTGAGTTTGGGGGTAATTACTCCAAGGGGGTTCCAATTTTTTTGGGGGGCTCATACTTTTTTTCTTCAAAATTTTTGAAATTTCAAATTTTTTGAAAATTTTCAAGAAGAAATCTTCAGTTGCACAGTATTGCTAATAGATTTTAAAATCTTTGACCACATTTTTTTTGTGTCAGAAACCTATATTATTTCAAAAATTTGATCACAATCTGAATTCAGACAGTGTCAAGCTTGAATATTGTGTCCAAATTTGCCCCAACTGTTCAGGATTTGACCTCTGCGGTTGTATCAGGCTGCGCTCAGCGAAGCATTTTATTATTAATGTGAATAATGTGACTCCTTCAGTATCGCAATAATAAGAACTCCCATTCTGATATTTGATACATATATCTGGATGAAGCTTTTCCTAAAATTGCGATAATTGAACTTGCATTTTGTTCATGCTACAAAAATCGCAATAATTAAGTGCACACAATAATTTCTGAATTTTTAGTACTATATAGGGTGAGATGGACCTTGAAAGCATGTACTCTAACAAAACTAATTGTACTGTAAACCAACTTTTTTTTCGCTAATACTTTCTCGTTTAGCTATTTGTAGACGACTTTGCAGTGATTTATTTTCACAATTTTCTTATTGTCTCGATGTATTTATATAAGGGAAGACCCATATTTGTGAATATCTACATTCACTTTATTTTTCAACTCATGAAAATAAGTTACACGAGAAAATAAGTTGATTTACAATAATTAAATAATAAAATTGCTTGTTTTATTTTGTAGAGCTTTGATAGGAGAGATAGATGATGAAGCTGATCAGAGATTAGATTTTAATGACATTAAGGCTGAACCTTTGAATTCAGTTTTGCATTGATGTATAAAAGACCTGCTATGGCTCAGAAATAAATCTCAGCTTAGTCTTATTACAGGATTTTTACAACTTACAACCAAAGAGGATGTACATTTAATTATATAAATTAACGCAAGCTGATTAAGAGAGAGGGAGATATTCAATACTGGTGTATGGTATTGTGCTAAATTGACATTTTTAAAGTGTTAAAAGTGTCAAACATTCAACATGTTCAAACTAAATTTATTTTTATTTTGTGTCTAACATTTTTGAAATCATTTTTTTTTGTGTGTATGAAGAAAATTGAATGAGATGTTTGATTGTTTCTGTTGGTTCACAGCTACTTGTCTAGGCTCAGCTGACCTAAAAAGAGAAGGTTTATGTGCATCATTTTATGAATACCCTTAAGTGAACTTAAGATGTCTAATTTAGTCAACTACTGAGATGAGTTCGGTTGCTGTCTCATTGACCCTACCTTTCCTTTTATTCTTCCTTAAATTTATTAAGAAATATTTTATTTCAGTAGAAATATTGAAGGTGGTAAAATAATACTGTGGATTCATTCATTTTCGTGGTCACCAATTTTCGTGGATTAAGGAAAACTTACATGTTCGTGGACATTTCATTTCATGGTTTTGCCGAAGTCTGCATAAAAGCCTATAGAAAATTTGTCATTTGTTGAACATTAAATTTCATTGTTCACCTGTACCCACGAAATCCACGAAAATAAGTATCCCACCAATAATAATGAATCGACAGTATAATGATTGGTAAATTACATCAATTGATTTTTTTTTCATTTTTTTTTTTACTGAAAATTGTGTGAAATATTTATTTATTTATTAAAGAAATACCAGAAATTTCTACAAGATATTTTACAATCATTCAGTTTGACTTGTAAACTGTACATTTAGATACCAAAAGATCATGAATGTATTCAATTTTCAAATCATTGATCATTAACTAAGCTATTACATTAGGCATTTTAGGAATTGTTATTCTAAAAACAAGGTTTTATGTTTTAAACATCAAAATATAAAATAAAAGGATAGAGCTAAAAAACTAATGGCACTTACAGACACTTAGAGTTTAATATTCTTTTAACTTTAACAAATTTCTAAATAATCAAAGATATAATAAACTTGTTTCATCAAAAGTTATTCATGAACTCATACTAATACTTTGACTAATGACCTATAAAAAAGAATCCAAGAAAATTTATTGTCAACTGAGTCTGACAGTATGAGAGAAATTTAGTTCATAAATTCTTAAGTGTTTGATTATTAAAATATAATTTGTTTGTTTAATTTTGAATTTGTGGTTTCAGACAAGTCAGCTGAAAAAGTGCATTCCATAGATGTAAAAAAAATATAGTTTATATTCACCACAAAATCCATGGAAACTTATAACTCAGGAATGAACTCACTCTCATAGCAAATACTGATTACATATACAGAAATGAATGGTGTATTTATCTTCCAAAAGTACAATTTGCTCATGTCATTTTATCATGTTTTAATTCATAAATGTACAAAAGACACACATTAAACTATTTTATACATTTGTTGTTATGTGTGAAACTCCTACCTGCATGAACCAACATGCTAGCTTACAAGTTAAACTTGACAGATAAAAAAATCATTATTCATTTTCAAACTTGATTAATTATTTGTTCCCACGTTCTTAAAAGAGAGGTGAAAGATACCAAAGGGACATACAAACTCATAAGTTGAAAATAAACTGACATCGCCATGGGAAAAAAAGAAAAAGACAAACAACAGTACACAAAACACAACATAGAAAACTAAAGACTGAGCGACACAAAACCCACCAAAATCCAGGGGTGATCTCAGGCAATGGAAGGGTAAGCAGTTCCAACTGCACATGTGGCACCAGTCGTGTTGCTCATGTAAGTACAAACCCAGTGAAAAGTCTAATTTATGTGTGGAACCTAAGTCATTTTTGTCATTAAATTCTTAAAGGGATATGTGTTGATCCACTAGTTTCCCTTCAATATTATTCAAACTTTGATCTTTCAACAATGATCACATGTAGGCTGCAGATGTGCACCTTATAATTCTGAGAGATTTGATTTATTTTTCTCAGGTCTCCCTTTGTGGAAAGTCATTTCTGTAATTGAATACTATAGAAAGTACCTAGTTTGTGTCATTTGTAACTCGTTCAAAATTAAAATTTTGCACAGGGATGCACATGTATAGAAGATATGCACTTCCTTGTCTGTTCCTCTCTGTTCTCAGGTACTGTAAATTCAGAAATTATTGTGAGGAAAAGTGGAAATTTGTCATTTTTGCCATTGAATGCTTCAGAGGATACATAGTTTGTGTCATCTGTAATGTTTTGTTATTGAATGCTTCAGAGCATACCTTGTTTGTGTCATCTGTATTGTTTTGTTATTGAATGCTTCAGAGGATACCTTGTTTGTGTCATCTGTAATGTTTTGTCATTGAATGCTTCAGAGGATATCTTGTTTGTGTCATTTGTAATGTTTTGTCATTGAATGCTTCAGAGGATACCTTGTTTGTGTCATTTGTAATGTTTTGTCATTGAATGCTTCAGAGGATACCTTGTTTGTGTCATTTGTAATGTTTTGTCATTGAATGCTTCAGGGGATACCTTGTTTGTGTCATTTGTAATGTTTTGTCACTGAATGCTTCAGGGGATACCTTGTTTGTGTCATTTGTAATGTTTCGTCGTTGAATACTATAGATGGTACCTAGTTTGTGTCATTTGTTATTTATTCAACATTCAAACTTTGCACACATCTAGATAATGTGCATTTCCTTTTTTGGAGAGGTTTGAACGAATTTCTCTACAGTCTTCGGTATGTGTAACGTCGTCATTTTTGTCATTGAAAGCTTTACAGGGTATCTTGTTTGTGTCATCTGTAATTCTAATACTTTTTCGTCAAAATTATTCAAACTTTGCATTGTGAAAAAGCAGAACTTAGGTGTGTTATTACCAGTGGTGTTGTTGGCTTCAACAAATGATAAGTTTGTGATTAGGTCAGTTTATACAAGCTGCAAAACCGTGTCTCAGATTTTTATATATGCCTCCAGAAAGAAGATATATTGATTTAACTGCTGGGTGCCAAACCTCATTTCACCTTTCATCTTTGGAGACCTATAAATTCATTTAGAAACAAATTATCCAAAAACTGGGACATGGTATTGTAGAAAATACCCTTTAATCATATATATCAAAGTCAAGCCAGAGGGGTACCCATAAAGTTTTATATTTTCATTTTTCCTAACAAATCTCATGAAAAATTGTTCTGAGAAATGACCTAAAACGGAATTTCCCTTAGAACCCCTATAAATGCAACATATATACAAAATTCCACTGGGAACACCCCAGGAGTGTTCTGACACCATTACTTTATCAATAGAACCACACACTTTGCCTCTTTGATGCTCTAATGCTGTAAATTTTGCTGGCACTGTGCAACACTAACTTGGCATTTGGCGGGAGTTTGACATCACAGATTTGACCAATATCTGTGTCCAGACAGTCTAAGATAAGAGAATAACAGGATTGACCAGCTGCATATAATCAATATTTAACATCATTATCATTATAAAGAATAATTTTCATTTGTATTTTAAAAGAAATATGCTATTACTAAAATTAGCTAGAACATTAAAATTGTGCATCAAAAGACATGTTCATGAAAAGATCCAAGACCATCCACTTCTTAAAAAAAAGACACTCCCACATGATTTTTTAGTTTTATGGAATTGAACAATTTCACATAAACTTAAAATTGGTTAAAATGCCTAAAACTGTATTTAAATGTAGAAGACCAAATAGAAGAAATTTATACAGGCAGCCAGAGGCTTTCAAAGATACTTTTACACTCTTTTCCTTATTTTTTTTTTCATTTTTGTAGATTTCTTCCTTTAGATTTTTTCCTTTTCATATCTTTTTGTTTTTCTCTGTTTATACACATGTTATATAAATTACTTTTGTTGCAATACAATGAGATAAGACCACAATATTTATCTTGTGGTCAGGGATTAACAGCTGGACAGATGATTGACATATTAGCCCTCCCAAATGCCTATATATTTAGATTAATTACCATGTGCTTTTATTTACATAAGTTCATTATCAATTTACTCCCTGTTGTGATATGATAATGACTTTGGGATTTTACAAACTGTGCAGAATAATAATTAATTCAAAATTATGTGATAAAAAATATCTTCAAAAATCATTGTTAGACTGTAGTGCTACCTTAAGGGAATAACAAGTGATAGGTCACTGAAATTTGGTATCCAATCATATAATCATTGGCACAACTCATTTCCATAGCGATTATCTCGTCCCACCACTTCAGTTATGGTCTAAGAGGAACCACTAATAGATTGTCAATTCTATTTGGTAAGCAGTTGTAAAAGAATTGGCACATCTTATTTTCTTGGGGATTATTTTGGCCCTCAACCTCAGTAAAAATTACTTTTAGCTTTATAGTTTACATGTTAAAGTTTGTGATTAGGTTAGTTTAAAGGGAACCACTAGTTGTAAGACATGTTCCTGTAAAGGCCCGTCACAAATGTTATTTAAGTTCTGATAGGCAATTCAAAATGACGTCAAGCAGAGGTCAAGGTTTACATAGAATTCCTAAAGGAATTTACATTTTACTTTTTAAGAACAGATGAAAATAAACAATGCAGCAATGATGTTCCTGTGAACATTATCTCCGAGTGTTGTTACATTGATACAGATTAAAAGTCCATTTTGGCTTCAATGGGCAAAACAAATGGTCATATTTTCAAACATCGTACCGCAGAACCTATTGAAATAAACTTTCCAGGTGTGTTCCTGTGAAATTCCTTAACAAGTGTTGTTACTTTGATGCTGATCAATAATTCAAAATGGCCTCTACCAGAGTTCAAAGTTTACATTAGAACCAAATGAGATTTCTGTTTTTGTTTGTTTGTTGGTGTTTAAAGCCACTTTCAGCAACCTTGGCATGGTTATATCATGGCAAACAGCTTGTACATTTTGTATTGGTGGCCTGGGGAAATCCAGGGTAAGCATAAGAGAATCATCGAACTTTTGTGGGAAAATTGTAGTTTATTTTGCTCAGATGAAGTGAAATGAAAACAAACACATTGGTAGAAATATCTTAGAAGATACTTATAATTACAGATGTTTGTTACTTCGGTCCTGATGACTGAAGTACAATTTGGCTTCAAGAGGCCAAAAAGGGGTTTAATTGATCCGATTTCAAATATCCTCTCAATAGTCACTGAAGCAATCGAAACAAAACTTTTCAGATATGTTTCTGTGAAGCCTTAACAAGGTTTGATTCTTTGATGCCACTCTGAAATTCAAAACGGCCGCCACCGGAGATAAAAGTTTATATTGCAACACTACATATTAGAATTTACGTTTTGCTTCACTTTTCAAGATCAAAGGGTTAAATGAAATCAATACATGAAGAAATATTCCTAAGAAGGTACTTAAACGGTATTGTTACTTTGCTCATAATGAAAAGTCCAGTATGGCCAAAAAGGGGGTGTAACTGGTCTTGGTTTTAAAGAGACATGAACCAATTGACACCAAACCATATTACTTTTGTTATTACTTTGGATTAAAATGTATTGAATATGACCAAGATCGGTGTCGTAGCTTCCATTGAGGTATTGACGCAACTGCCGTGCCAAATTATTACGCCAAGAAAAAAAAAATGCAGAAAAGGGACAGAGAGAAATATTACAAACTTTTGACTCTATTCTCGACACACGCAAACCTTAGTTTTAACTTAAAGACAGAGTAAAAATAACTTGCCGTATTTATGGCTCCATCTAATAAAATGACAAACGTATATATACAAATTTCTTACTTTAGTAATCATGGAAAAATTGTACTTTGAAAAAGAAAACTCAAAAGAGAGGTTAGAGTGTGTACATAATTGATTCATTAGTTGAAGACTTGAAGTTTTCCCTTTCAGAATCTGTCTTGGATTTGACAAGTTCGGTTTTAAGTCGATGTTTTTCTTTTGAAATGGAGATTGCTAGAATTCATCATATGGCAGGTATTGCGTAAGATTTAAGTATATATCAGTTAGTGCACATTGTTGACCTCAACTTTCTCGGAAGCAAAGGAATAATTATTGTGAGCCGTTGGGGAGTTGTCGCAATATCTCGAGGTCGACTTTCCTAATTCCATATACAATGCATATCAAAGTTATAATTGCCAGTAATGGTTATGATTTAACATGTTAATAAAGAGATTTTGTTCTAAATTTGTACTGTCTCGTTCAAACAACTTTTGCTAATACTAGCTATTTTATATGAAATAAGAATATATATATTATTTTAAACAAGTCTAAATTGAAAACAACGTTCAAACCTATGATTGCGTTGGATAAAAACCGCAATTTTTATACGTGTGCATATAAAACAAATTTCGTTGTAGAGGGGTCTAAAAACAGCACAAACAACATTTTCCAAAAGATTATATATAGAATACTAAACTATTATATTACCGTCTTACTGGACAGTCTGTAGAAGTCTGGTAGAGTCTGTAGGCTTAAAATTTGTATATTTGTCATAGTTTCTCAGCCATGAATATAGCAAATACAACACAGACTGATTAGGGATGTTTATTTATTGAAAGCATAATTTAGGAGGCGAAGCTTTATCTTAAAAACGCGCAAAATATATAGAAAATAAAGCACAGTGTAAAAAAATTGATATAAAGCACAATAACAATAAATGCTTCAAAAGAACAGAATAGATGATTGAAAAATCGTGGAATTTACGAAACTATGATAGAAGCTACTTAATAATCAAGAAATAGCATATGAAGATACTTTGTTGACATGAATTATCATTGATATGGTCATAATTATAAATAGCCTGTTTACAAAACTTTGAAATAATAGGGTTTATAGATTCCCTTAGCTGTATTTGTAAAACCTTTCGGAATTTTGGCTCCTCAATGTTCTTCAACTTCGTATTTTATTTTATTATTTTTAAATTCAGTTTATTCGAGCGTCACTGGTGAGTCCTTTGTAGACGCAACGTGCGTCTCGCGTACAAAATTATAAGCTTGGTATATTAGATGAGTTTTTTTAGTTGTATTTCCTGAAAATTGCACATATTTTGTTAATTTTTATCTCATACCACATCCTGTCAAACCTATTTTCGAAATATTCTGATAGATATATAGCCAGTTCATGATTTTTTTTATGGAATGACAGTGGGACAATCTGATCAAAATTTACATTTTTCAATAAACCGTTGTTGACCAGTCTTGTAATTGGTGCTACAAGTGAAGGTTTATCATACTAAGTCATCATTTTAGTTGACGTGCAATTTGCCTAAAACAGTAGCTGTTTTAATACATCACATATAATACTAATTCTTAAATGTTTTCTTCATTTGAAGGTTTAAAACTTTAAACATTGTGTCAATTAATTGTCAAACTAGGACGAGTTCTCTTAATTTTAAAAACTGTAGTCTTTAAGTGGGCACAGTTTTCTATTTTGGATTTAAATGTTCTCCAATTGCTTCTTTAGTTTTATGTTTGTACAGGTCACCAGGTAGATGATCAGACTAGGTCCACTGAGCGTTGCAAGTCCCAGTGAACCTGTGGGTTGTAAGTCACAGGTAACTCATCGCCCAATATCATCATGTGTCTGAAGGGCCGAAGCCCCGCAGGTAAGAATTAACTCTACCTGATGACATTGTGTATAGGTGATCTTTTATATAAATCTGTTTAAAAAGTTACTTTGTATTTGGGTCAAATCTGGACACAAACATTGCAAATAAAACACAAACAAAACTACAATTTGTATTTTTTCACATGTAAGATGATGTTTGGCTTAAAGTATAGTTTGTTATTAAAATTTATATCATGTAATGAAATAAACAACAAATGTAGATAATATTTTGTACCACGAGAATACAAGGGAATTAATCCAGATTTGTATATGACTTGTAGATTAAAATTTTGTAAAACAATGTTTTGCAAAATTTTGTTCGTATTTCCTGTCTATTTGTATTACATTATTAACGTTTTTCATTTTGGCATCAATATTTCTTTGTTTTCTTGCAATGTGCAGTTTACTAAATTACTATCCATATCCGTATACTGAAAAATCCTAGACAGGACTATATGATACGAAAAACAATTTGCAAAACATTGTTTAACAAAATTTTAATCTGCTAACCGAGTCCTTGTGATTTGTATACTAGTAGCAGGAACATATATATTGACGGGACTTGACACTACTAAGGGAGCTACCATTTGATTTTTATGGGAGGGGGCTAGGATGAAAAATTTTGTCCTGCATTTTTTTAGTTGTAATCTCTGTCCTGCCTTTTTATTTTTCACTCTATTTGGTCCTGCCTGATAATATATCAGTGACCGGCGTGGATAGTTAACTTGGAATTGATAGTAAATAGCAAATACACTTTATTTAAAGTATATGTATGTTCATAGTATACAGAAAAAAAAAAAAACAAACAAAAATTAACGGACTTTGGAAAAAAGGGGGAGGGCTAAAAGTGATTGTCCTGTCCCCAAGTACCGATGACTTTTGATACCTTTCCTGAAATTCTCCAGTCATAAATCTTTTACAAAAATTCATCATACAATAGTTTACATACTTTCAATTACGCTCTAATGCCCGCGATTTCGCGGGTGTGTTCTAGTAGGCATTAAAGATACGATACGGAAACGGACATGTGTTTGAAACGTACTCGCTATTATCCTAATAATTTCTGATAAAATGTCATTCAAACTAGTTTTACAGTAATGCCAATGTATCAAACTTGTATTGTGTCACTTCAAATTTTTTATAATCGCTTTCATTTTTTTCACAGAATGGTACAGAATGCAAACAGGGTAATAAAAAAATGGCGCCGATTGCATTCCCAAATTCAAAAACATTATAACCACTTCACATCAAATAAATCACATTTATTTTGTTCATTTTATATGACAAAGTATATCTACTTTATGATAAAACTTGTATTTGTTTATGATTAGAAATATGTTGTTAATTTATTGCCGAGCAGTTCTGATAGTTTTTCCGTCAGACGCCACCAAAATCCATAAATCTCGCGAAGTCTCGTGGAGTCTGAGATTTTATCAATTTTATACTGAAAGGCCTATCAGATTCATTTCCCGTTAGATATACTGTTCCCAGCTAGTAGTTAGTAGTCTAACTATATAAATCCTTGACTAAATATAACGTATTAATCCTATGGTTTTAATTTTCATTGTTTGTAATATTCTTCATTATAAATGGTCAAAACAAAAAATACAATAAAAAATGGTACATTAAAAAATAGAGGGTGAGAGGATAAGAGAAAAACATTATTTCCATAGCATGGCCATTATCACAAACGTTCATCTATGTCTTGTCTGTAGAGGCGGATATAGAGTAGCAAGGTTCCCGGGTCCCCTAATGGAGCTACATCAGGGGCGGATCCAGCCATTTTTAAAGGGGGTTCCCAACCAAGGATAAAAGGGGGGGGGTGTTCCAACTATATGTCCCCATTCAAATGCATTGATCGTCAAGAAAAAAGGGGGGTTCCGTCCCCCGGAACCCCCCCTCTGGATCCGTCACTGTACATTTACGGTAACTGCAGACTTTTTACCTGTTCCACTCCAAATGTTGGATAGTTTGGGGCCCCCGGCCGTCCCCTTTTTCAAGATCCTGGATCCGCATCTGGTCAGTAAAACTGCAGGAGCTTCTTATCAAGATAGATTGCACAGGCGGGTATCATGATTTTTTTTTTCATCTGTACGCCGCCTGACATATGTACTACTCAGTCTCCTTATTTTATCATGTTATATAAAACTTTTATGCACATTTTTCTCATCTATTTCTACAAACCAATGATTTTAAGGAGCAACCATTAGCTACGATTTAGAAAAAAATATTAATATATGATTTTTCTTGTTTCAAATATTTATAAAAGCGGAATTTTGAAATAATATTTAGCTTTCATAGCCATCAGTTTGGTTCAATTTTATCAAAATAAGCCCAAGTACATTGGTGATGCATTATTGGCTTGTACTTGAAGTAAAAAATGCAACCTCATTTGAATTCGTATTTATCATTCGTAGGTACGTTTACAAGACAATTTTTTGGCCCTCCCCCTCTTTTTTTCTAAAATCCGTGATTTTTTTAATTCAATTATTTTCGCGTTTTTTTGTGATTCATTGACACAAATAAACTAGAAATGACATGTTTTTACTATATACTATCAATGCCTAGTTTACTATGCACAGCAGTCACTGATAACATATATAGACACGATAGAGATTATATATATCAGTGACCGCTATGGATAGTTAACTAGGAACTGATAGTATACAGTAATAACATGTCATTTCTAGTATATTTGTGTCAATGAATCACAGAAAAACGCGATTGAAAATAGTTGAATTAAAAAAATTACGGATTTTAGAAAAAAAGAGGGGCAGGGCCTAAAAAAAATGTCTTGTCAAGTATATTTGTGTTAATGTATCACAGAAAAACACCAGAAATATTTGAAATTTATAAAAGAAAAAAAAGATTTAGAAAAAGGGGGAGGGCTAAAAAAATTGTCCATTTCCCCAAGTACCTATAAGATCTTGATGGTTATAATTAGATAGTATTTAGTATAAAATACCAGAGACAGAATACAAACGAAATAGTGATACATGTATGATTTATTGTGTGTTTTGGACATTTTTTAATTTGGATAAACTTTTAGTATATTTTAAATCAAATATAAGAATTTGAGTCAAATGAAATCAGTGAACTTGAATTTTACAGCTAATGACCTCATATTAGAAATACTGTAAAAAATCCTTGTTCAAACAAAGATGATTACTGTTATCCAAAATATAATCTGTGTAGATATCTTTGGCAACGTTTACAGATAAAAAATGAATTTAAAACACTTTTGCAACTTCTCGGCATCGTTTGTGAAACATAATTTGAAATCCAAGGCATCATGCAATCATCAAGTACAGTGAATATAGACTTTATCTTAACTAAAGCCATAACTAATATGACCATTTGAATTGTGTGCCAAAAAACTCGGCAGTCAGCTGCACTGGCCAAGCTATTTGACGGGAAGCTTTTTAGAAAAGCTTTTACTTGTTAAGTCTGTCTAAACAACTGTATCACGTTTGCGTTTATAGATACGAAATGTCACATTAGCTGTTAGAAAACAATGATTACAAGGGAAGAGAACTATTGCCAAATTTTCACACGTTGGACCGGTCTTGACAGCTGAATTGACTGAACAAAAATGGTGTTAGACATTGAATTATTCCGTGCAGAGAAGGGTGGAGACCCATCTAAAATTCGAGAGAACCAAGCCAAGAGGTTTAAAGATGTGACTTTAGTTGATAAAGTCGTTGAACATGACAAACTGTGGAGAAAAGGTAGACCGTCATGAATCATGAAATGACTGATTTTCAGACCAAGCTAATTCCTTCATTTCATTTAAAAAAAAAGTCAGGTGAAGCTTCTTATAACTGTTTTGTGAAATCGTTTGTCTCCATTTATGAGACTCGAAGAGATATATTGTTTTCGGTCTACCTATAACCATTTGATGATGCAATCACATGAAAGTTTAAGATAGGATATATATTAAACTACATCGGTACCGCTAATGTCAAACATAACCCCAAATGTAGTTGAAATCCTGAAACAAAGATGAATTATCTTGAAATAATGTATGAAAAAGTCAGAAGAAGCTTCTAATAACTGATCTGTGAAACTGTTTTGTCTCCATTTATGAGACTTGAAGAGATATATTTTTTTTTCAGTCTACCTAAAAAGATAACCTTATGATGATGCAATCACATGAAATTTCAAGATATATTAAACTACATTGTTACCACTAATGTAAAAAATCAGGGCTCACACTACTTCAGAATCAAAGGGGGAAACGACTTCTCTTTTTGAAACTGAGAGGGAGAAGTGGTGAGATTTGAAAGAGAAGTGCTCGTTCGCTCGCAGCGTTACAATGTTTGGTTTTTACTATAATACAAAGAGCCACATGTATCTTATTTTTTTTATATTGTTCAATTTGTACCTGGGTATACAATTAAAGTAACAGTTCAAATTCAAAGTTGTTTAATTTTATCATATCTAGTTGCACAATCATATTAGTCCTCTTGTCAGAAAAAAAAAACAATTAAATATCTGGCAATAGTAAAAAAGATTTTTTTTATATCAAAAAGGAAAAGAAAGTTGTTATATCAATTAAAATTCAATTAAAAACTACTCTGTTATCATGTTTATGAAATTGAGTATTTCTCATTAAAAAGATATTTAAATTTAACAGTTTTATTTAACACAGTTAAGCTTGGACATAATATGATTATATTAGTGAAATAGTCCCAGAGATGAGCAACTTTAATTTATAAATTGAAACAATGCGTATACATGGAAATATATACATTAATCAAGTAGATCTAACCAAAAGTATCAGGAATTAAACTTAACGGTCGCCCAGTTGCCCAATGCGACCAGACTTTCGGCTGGGCGAATATATTTATCATCCTGATTGCCCAGCTGGCGACCGAAAATATTTTGCATTGAATCCCATGTCTATCTTTTCCCCCACGATATAACAAAAACTGTTCCCAAATGGAAACCCGATTGTGTAATTAAAGCGGGAAAATGGAACGGAGGATTTCCGGAAACCAGTAAGGTCATTTTAATAACCAAAACCCAGTCGGACAACTAAGTTTTCGATGCGAAGTCACGATTTGACACATATATACCCCTTCTCTAAACACGTTTTCTAATTTCTTTTTAAAAGCTTCTACGATTTATTCATTATTTTTAAGTGTTTTCGTTACGCTGTTGAATCTCAATTACTTTAGAGATACATCCCAGTGTTCAGGGAGTCATTACAAGTCCGTTTTGACAAAAACTTGTAAACACAACTTGTCATTCAATGAAAAAACGAAATGCAAAATCTCATAAATAAATATAATAATTATATCTAGTATGCTAACCAATCTTCCATGAAAAGTAATTATATAATATTTTTGATCAACACTTATTAGAGGATGGCTTGGATTTGAAATAATATTTAATGTTTTATGGAAACAGTTATATTGTCAACAGGAAGTTCAAATTGAAGGGAGACAATTTTGGCTGGAAATGTTCTAAATTCAGTACTGTCAAATCTTATGATATATTTATGATGGCAATAATTCAAATATTATAAAGTTACCACACATAACCTTTACCAGACTCAAACATTACATATAGGATTACATAAAAAGGCTTTATTAGTATATGAAATGTACATTTAAATTTTATTTTATTAGTATAAAAATTGGTTGGGCCCCTAAAATTTCAAATGGGCCCCTGGAGAAAAAGAGTAAAGTTTAGTCCCTGAGTATGTTAATGCTTGTGCAATGCGTAATTTTTCCTTTTGGGATCAGTTTTCTTATGTCAGCTGTGCCATTCATGCGTCCATAGTCATTATCGCAAGAGTCTGGATTTCGGTCATAGCTGGTCCGTTTCCGATGAAATCCCGACTCCGATCTGTAGATGTACGATAATTTGCCCAAAAATTTCAATGGCAAACAAAGAAAATTTACGAAAATAAACGATGTTTGACATGCTATTT